>BMAU01018728.1:600000-850000 GCA_019973935.1 Trichonephila clavipes
TCGGATACTTTTTGAACAGGCCTCTTTATACTAATGGTGTATAGATGTTTTGAAAGACAGTCATGTCCAGTCACCAGGCAGAAAGCTGCTATTGCGATGAATCTAGGGAGTTTGGGATTTTATAAATCGAATCCTTCCACTTCTAGCTTTTAATTTCTTCTAATGGTTTGGCATTATAATTTTTCCCATAGTATTTTTTATAATTCTTTTAATTGATGAAAATGGTGCTTCATCACTATTTGATTGCGAAGTTTCGTTTCCCTCTTTAGCTAGTTTATCAGCCTATTCACTTCCATTTATTCCTACATAAGCTGGGATCCAATGCAAAGTAACAGTCATCGCCTTAGAAACCAGATGATTAAAAATTCCTCTGCAAGAGTCAATAAGTTTTGACTCTGCGACATTATATACAGAGAATGGCGTGATCAACGGACAGAGAATCTAAAAAAAATAATAACTATGTGTTTTGAGCTGAACTCTGTTCAAACACTAATTTGCTCTAATGCAACTCTAATTGCCTCCAGTTCTCCATCAAAATTGGTTCACAAAAATATGTCACCTTTATATAACTATGAACTTGTATCGGTTTATGTTGCTTAAGATAGCTGCATTTTTTTACATTGTTTAAAAATACATTGATATAAAAGTATACCCCGAAATACGAACAAAAAAAGTTAAACTTATTTTAATATGTTTTAAAATTCAAAATAGTGAAAAAAAGAAAGAAAAGAGACAAAGAAATAAGAGGCTATATTTAGTTTAAAATCATGTTAAACAAAGAACCAATTAAAAATAATGAAACATGTTTATTTCTCCGATTCCTTATCAAATGCAATGTGTCCTATCCTCTCTTAAGCAATTTTTTTTTTTAATATTCCGATTTAGTGCTGGCTGGAAAATAAAAAAATATATAAAACTAATGTTTTTTTTTGACAGGAGTAGAAGAAAATACACAGAATTTTGAATTTTTTTGTCTTTTTTACACATAACATTAATATTTAGTGTCTTAAAATTTGAAGTTTATCTGATTCTATCCGTAAAGAATTAGAAAATATCGTAATCAATGATTGGTTGTTATTCACTTGATGTTTGCGAGCTCCTTTATTGCCACTCATATCCAGAAGTACATACATATACAAGAAAAGCAACATCAATTCTACAACCCATCTTTTACTGTAGACATTTATGGGTTCTTCATTATTTATGTATTTCAATATTTTTTTTTATAAAATAACAGAATTTAAAAAAAAAACAAATTTTTAGAAAAAATTCAGCATTATTTTTGAATCAACATTTCATGTGTGTGTGTGTTCTCTTTTTTATTACAATTAAAGCAACACTTAAGATTTTATGGTTTTTTTTTAAATATTTGGGATGAATATAGTGAAGGATCATTTAAATACAAATGATTATATATACATATATATATATATATATATATATATATATATATATATATATAAACAGCCCTTTTTCACAACCATATTTTTTTATACAAATAAAAATTAAAATTTAGAATATTACATGAAACAAAAATAAGCTGAAAAAGTTACTTAAGTGGGACACGAAGCCTTAAAATCATTTCTGAGAAAGACTAATTTTAAACTATGATAATGCTTAATGTAATGATAGTAAACGTTCACATGTAAGTTAACCACATCCTCATTAACTTATTTCGTTACTCAATATGATTTTATTTCTCACGTTATTCCAGTTTTAAAAAATTAATTTAATTCTTATTTTATTTAATTCTTATTCTTTTAATTGCACGAATCTCGTGAGCTTATATTATGTGTGCTGTAAATTACACTAATATTATATTAATAATTCTAATATAACATGCATTTAAAATACGTCTAAATTTAATAATTAATTCTTCTTGTAATAACATGTCTTCATAAATTCGAATAGCAAATAATTTACCTCTAAATAGAAAAAAAAAAAAATTAGCTTCAGTGACACAACGGAGAATATTCGGGCTCCCCCTTTAAAGTCAGGTTTTGGGCCCCAATCGGATTATACAAAGGTGGGTGTACTTGGCATTAGACACGGTTTGAACCTTCTAGAATCCTGGGCCCTCCACGATGCGCGGGTCTCGGGGGGTGGGGGGTACATGGTACATCACTGTTTAGCTTTGTGTACCGGATACTGTATTATTGGTTTGTTCTATAAATGGCGCAATTTTCTAATGCACTAGGAAAAAAAGGAAAGATATTTATAATCTAAAGCCGTGTGTGTGTGATCTCTCTCTCTCTCTCTCTCTTCTAACTCATGAAGTCCTTAATATTATAAGGTGTTATAACTATAAGGAACCCTATCCAAGTCTAAGAAGAAATTTTCTTAAAGTAATGTTTTAAGTAAATCATATGTTATAATAACTTTTTTAAGACGATTTAAGAAAAATACTGTATATTTATTAGATTTTTTAACATATTAATGTAATTTACTCATCAATAGAATAATTTCGGGCTCCAGGCGTCTACCCCATTAGTAACTTGCATATATGTTTGCACTTTTTTTTACACAAACTGTCGAAGTCTTAGTGCATAGAAGCTATCTGCAATCGCATTCCGCGTTGCTATGCTTTGTTTTTGTCTTCACATACATTGAGAAATATTTTTAACTTAAATACATTGTTCAGAATGGCATTAAATTGTTTATAACTCTGTCAGAGAAACTGCTATGTATTTTACAAATTTGCAACCTAAAATTTAGGGGGCTTTTTCTTCTTGAAATTAGATTTAGCATCGAATCTACTGATACACATATAAGTTGTTCCTTTTCCTTCATTGACAAGCCTTCTGATTTATCTATTCACGTTTGTTCTTGTCTGGGAAATATTATTTTATAGATTCTAGGCGTTTTTTGGAAATGTTCTCTATATGGGTTTTTTATCGTCTAAAATCCAATTAATTCCATTTCACTTAATTTTGCAAAACATTACACTAACGAGTATAAATTTATTTTGTGGAACCCAGAGTCATAAAGAACAGAATTTTTACAATCTAGGTCAGGGGTGTCCAACACGCGGCCCGCGGGCCACATGCCGCCCGCCAATACGACAGTTGCGGTCCACCGACTCTTTTAAAAAAAATTTAAATATCAGATTTTTAAAGTTTTTTCATTTTGAAATTTTATATATATATATATATATATATATATATATATATATATATATATATATATATATATATACAATGTAGTTGCCTGTTACCTGTTCTTGTATTAAAATAAATCCTTTTTGATAATAGAAATGTCCTTTAGATTAAAATCTAGATATATATTATAAATGTGAAAGTTTGTGAGAATGTTTGGCCATCTTTCACGCAAAAACAACTGAATGGATTTTAATGAAACTTTACAGTAATATAGCATACATCAGAATAACACATAGGCTATAATTTATAGCATATGCTATAATTTATAAAGATATTGTGTGAAATGTCCAAAATATAACGATATTTGTCAAGTAAGTAGGAAAAAATTTTGCCATCTGCAAGCAATTCTGGCGTGCACTGCAAAAAAGCCCACGACAGTATATATCTATCTTTTATTTGTGAAGAAACCCTTTTTGTTTTGGCTACGCAAGGCGCTCGCTTCTTATTAATTCCTGTTATCAGCATAATCCCTAATTTTCTTAATTTCAGAATAAAACTAAGTTTTGAAGGGAGAGCTTATTGTAAATCTCTCTTTATTTGAATTTTTTTTATGATTTTATTATGCTTATTTGGGTGTAAGAAATTGATCTTTTTTGAAAATAAATACTTTTATCGGTTCTGGTACTTAAAGTAAATAAACTTGCTCTTTCACAATACTTCATTTGGACAAATTTTCAAAATCTGTTTGTGGTTGGTAGTTAATTATGACGCTATAATTTTCATTGAATAGGTGGATATTGCATTTGTAAGTATAAAATAATTATAACTACTGTACTGTATTTTTTGGAGTGAGTGAGTAAGTGAATATTAACGTCGCACTGTTCAGCTACACAAGGGCTTTGACGACGGACCACGTAATTTTGAACCATGGTTAAGTGACGTGGATGACACCTGAGCTGGCATCCCCTTCTCCTAACTACCACACCACACCAACTTAGAAGGAATATTCTACCAATACTTAGCAGGAATATTCTTTGAAATCCACTCTTCCAAGATATATGGCAGCACTGGTTCTAAGATGAGTATTTTAGCGGGGAAGGCGAATAGTTTTGTCGCAGATATTGCGTTTTTAGCTGACGGCGTTTTCAGCGGATTGCAAAGATTATTATTTTTGTCCCGAAAAAATAGTTTATGTCAAAATTTAACTGTCTTATGTTTTTGTATGTTAATGAAGACCTTAGAAAACGATTTGACTATTTATTTTAAGTGAAAGGTGTATATAATTAATTTTACAGTGGAATATCTTTAATTAATTAATTAGCTCTAACGGATTAAATTTCCCAAAGTGGAGTATTTTGTTTATGTATATCCCTTAATTTTCAATGTAGTGATCAAAAAAAAATATTGTATGAAAAAAACTGCAGTAAATCATAATGCGGTGGATAAAGTATTAACGTGCATCGTTTACAAAGCTCTAATAAATCTCTAATAATCTTACAAAGCTCTAATAAAGCTCGAGCTATGAAAGTAGCTAGACATTTGCCAACTTGACTCTATCGTTAACATTTCGCTATGTTTTTCATTGAATCGTCATTATAATTTAAGAAACGGCGTTGCTTGCGAATATTACAATTTTTTTATAAAATAAATACAACAGAAAGTAATATTAATGCATTACACTTTCAGATATAAATTATTTACACTATTTTAAGCTTTCATTACACAAAACTTTTAGCAATGTGTTACTTTTGCTGAGCAGAGATCACCTTAGGGAGGTATTTTCAAAAATCGACCCTCAAGAGTGTTAAGGGAAGTTATAAATAAAAAAAAAATCCTTTTTATCAGCTATTAGATCTACATACTTAAAATATAACAAAGGTGTTTTTTTTTGTTTAGCTGAGATATGGAAAAAGCTTTTTTTGTTTAATTTGAAATTCACTTAAAATTAACTCATTAAAAACTTCTTTATCCTTCAATCTGTGTTGTTTACTTTTTCATTTCACCCATGCGAAGAACGGGTATACCAGCTAATAGATTTATATTTTATCATACAGTTACATATTTGATTTTACTATAGTAAATTACTTTTTATTAAATTTCGAATTGCATTATGTATATCTTTTACTCTATGGATGTTACATGATTCTCTGTGTGCGACTTTCGTTTCTCCTCCTCCTTTTCTGTTTGGAGTACCCGAAAAGCAAGATGCAGTCAGAGAGGTTTCTTAAAGTTTAAAAAATATATATTCAGGACGGTTAAGATAAAGGACAATGCATACTTAATCATTTGTGAATGACAGCACTATCAAATTTCAACAATGAGTAACGAAAGATCAATTCAATAGGAACACCGTAATTTTCAAGAAAATGGCAACACACTGTATTATTTTAAACATTATTTGATCATTGTATTATTATATTATCTATGTCTGTGTATACATGAAAAATAATGAAAACAATAATAATAATTCGTTCTGTTTTAAATTTTCACTCCAATAAATGTTTTTTTGTTTTCAAATCTGATATAAAGGTACATATTTTTATGTACGGCCCGCGAGATTAATGTTTTTCCGAAGTGGCTCGCAAGGTCATTGGGGTTGGACACCCCTGATCTAGGTAGTACATATAAAGCAAAAACGTATTAGTTTTATTTTATTGTATTGCAATAAAAGTTGCAGGAAATTACGAAAAATTGAGGCTATCCGGTGATGAATAGTCCTTTCGTGGGGCCCACGTAGGGAAACATGGGCTTAGATACTTGTGGTAATTCTAACTCCACAGAGAACGAGAATTTATTTTGCATACACTTCTTTTCAAATTCTTATTCTGACTCTTGGAGACCCTGGGTATGCTTTGGAGAGCCACATGATTTCGTGGAACCCAGTTTGAAGATCACTGGCCTAAATCAATTGATGTCAATTTTTTTAGTGCAAAATTGTTCGAGTTTTTTTTTCGAGGGTGAGGGGACAGAGTGTCTTGGTCTTCAAAATATTCCTACTCCAGAGAGTTAGATCTTTAAAAGTAAATTATAAAAGTAGCGGAGAATCGTAAAAACTTAACAATAGCTGCCTTACAGGTTTTGTTTGTTGTAGTAATGTGTCGTCAGAATTGTTTTAATATATATATTTTTTAATTGTACCTCTTTTGCCAGCAACAAATGTAAAGGAAACACGTTCATTCAAATAATACATAGAATAAGAATACAAATCACATTTCCTGAAAAATAATAATTACAATGAATGTGCAAATTATTCACTTTCAGGGAAAATTGTAAGAAAAGAATTTTATGAAAGGTCCCTGTAAACCAGTATTTCCCAATATTTTTTGTGCCATGCCCCACTTTAATATTTCTAAAGTTTGTATGCCCCCCATGTAACATACATAATATTTAATATTAAAAACATTGATTTGTTCACTTGAAACATAAATGATGGATTCTAGGAATAAATAACTATCAAATAGTTAACAAAACACAGTAAGTAAAATTTCAAAATATATCATGAAAAACAGAAATTAAAATTCAAAATAATTTTAATAATGATTTTTCCATATTAATTTGTCATTTTAATTTAGTGAGATCCTTGCGCTTGATGCTTGCTGCAGATATATTTTATATTGGGTTCCAATTTGGTTAGCTTAAGTTTCAAATCCCCACGTTGTGTTATATCCAGCCGATTTCTTTTTTTTTATCAGTAAATCATTTACAGCACTATAAATCCACATTCAGCCAAAAATGAAGATGGAAACGGTAGTAATAGCTTTCTTGCAAACAACTGCACTGTTTAGCAAATTTCTTGACTGGTCGGGGCTATGTCCCCCTCCCGGCAGACGGCACACTTCGTGGTGAACCCCAGACGAAGCCAATCACCCAGTTGATATTTTGGTCTCGTCAAACGAAATTATGCCTAAAAATTATTTAAGAATTTGCTTTTTTGATAAATTCGGCACCTATATCTAGCATTGCATTTAAATGGCCCGGAGCGAAAGGGTTAGTGTTGTGTCGTATCCATTTTCGAATTGCCCCCCTGTGGAACGCCCGCGCCCCCCTGTGGAGCATGGGCCCCACGTTGGGAAACATTGCTGTAAACAGTTTTTGAATAATTCTCCGTCGTTACTTTTGCTTTTTTTTTATTTCGTGCATTTTTCCATTTCTAGTCAAGAGTTGACTTGTTTCATTATGCACATTGATGTATTTCCTGCAATACTAATTTCTTTTTGTATGTGACTAGTTTTCCTTCCTTTTCTATTTCTCATTCGTTGTGGTCGTACGATATTGCCGATGTGTTTCCGCTGATTCAACTACGAGTACGTCTCAAATTTCCTTTTTGATTGATTAGTTAGATATTTTGCTTAACTATTTATTATATACCTGAATTTACCAATGTTCTGCAACGGTTCGTTTTTACAAATTTCAATTGTGTAAAGACTATATTTATTCAGTTATGAAGAAATATGCATACAAATATATTAATGACATAACATGAGTTATTTTAAAAGTACTGTTGATGTCAAAATGGGTATATGCAATATATTTCCGAATATAAACCGATTCGTGTATTCGAGAATGCACTTTTTCTCAAAAATTTTTCACAAAGTTTAAAACTTGTATATAAACCAAATTGAAAAAAATATATTTTCCAAAAATTTTCAAACATGCATGAGGGCGAAAATGTTAAACGGTTGGAATACCTTCCAATCAAATAGCTGTAAGGTAAAACACCTGACGCCAGCGATGATAGTTTTATTTATGGTAACCCTATCTGAAGCTAATACATTTATTCCATTCATTTGTGTACTTCTGTCCGTGCTAGTCATACTTTCTAACTAAGCCATTTTTTTTAGAAAATGAGTGGAAAGAAAAATTCGCACACGGCACGTGATCGGCGACCCATGTTTCATCCTTTGGAGGGAAAACTCTCTGCATGATGATCATTGCTTTCAGACATCCAAATGAGTGAATGTGAACTTTATGAACAATTAGGAAACTCAGATTCAGACACCGGCTTTGAAAAATTTATATTACTTTATTTTTTCTTTTAGAATACAAGTTTCTTTCCAAATACCCAAGAAACTAAAAGATAAAAATCGCTTGTGCTTGGCTAATAGAAAATGTTTTAAAAAACGCGTTTTTCCAAGATTGCTTCCCCCGAGATTAGTGGATCCGTATATAAATTGCTTTTATAATAACGCTCCGTATAATACCATACTTTTAGCTTTAAAGAAGTTTTAAAAATTTTAGGCTTATACACGGAAATATACGGTAATAATAAAATGTGAAGATAAAATAATGTTATTTTAAACATTATTGTTTTCATTGTGGCGTGTTGATTTGATGACTGACGTCCATTAATTGAATAAAACAATAAAAGTATGGAACACTAAATTATAGAACTTTGTCACAAAATGTAAAATAGTTAGATCATGAAAAGTAGAAAAATATATGTCAACCTCTCCCACTATTATTTTTTTCCAAATATACTGTTCAAAATCAATTACATATGTTTAACTCTTACTATTATTTTTTTCAATGATACTGTTCGAAATTAACTATACACAAGTATAAAATTAGTGTGTAGGTGAAATGTATCAAAAAACTGCCAACAGGACAAGTAATATATATTTATTTATAATCAATACTAGCATCACTCTTATTAATTAATAATTTACACGCTAAATATATCGAATAAGTTCATAAACTTTCTGAATTATAATTTCACAAAAGATCCACGAGAGATAATGTCAACTGATCAGTAATTCTGAACCACGGTCAAGCGACAAAGGCGAAACCTGAGCTGGTACTTCACTCTTCTAAAGCCTCATCATCGAATTAATTGAGGCCTAGTTTCATTTGACCTGTATTGGAACATGGCTACATTCTACTTAATTCGAACATGATCGACCAAAGACATATCGAATGTATATATCTAAATGAGTTTTGTTTTCATAGACTTTAAGAAATTGTATATTCTAATTACATCCACCTTATCTATCGATTCCTCTTAGAAATGCCAAGTGATTTATCAAGGATAAAAATCGTCATAAAATATCCTCTCTTAAAGGGTTGACTGATGGTAAATCTTGGTCTTGTCTACTCGATGGCCAGACGTGCTCAACTTTCTGTCCTCCCAAGAGTGGAGGGAGGGGTGTGTGTTGGAGTTAACACCGGACATAATTATTTGCAACTCCATCTGTTTAAAATTGGCTCGGCTGATTCTCCGCCCTGCCCTCCCTGTAATTCTATGCCAATGACTGGGGAGCATCTTTTTGGTTGCCTCTCTCTTCATGTTCGCTCTCAAGATAACTATGGAGTTCTTCCTCCTACAAACGCAACTTCTAAAAGACGCCTTATGTCCGAGAAGACGTTGGTGGGCGTGATTTAAAAATAAATATTCTGATAAGAAAAAAAGCTATGAAAATCATAAAATGTTTAGACGTCGAAATATGCGACAGCCGTCTGAGTACAGAACTAAGTATCATACGCCTGAAACTAAACCTGAATAGAAAGCTCAAATTTTTTGTAAAAAATATGTGTCGTGTATATATTTATTTGATTGTTTGATGTCCTCATATTTTATTAATATTAATTAGTGCCTGCTTACATTGAGATGAATAAAACATCGATTGAATGTTTTATTCAATAAAGTAAAAGAAAAAAATCCTAATTGATTTCTAGCTCCAACTCATATATCTGAAAAATAAAAGCTAACATTGTAATTTAAACAGATTTGTTAAATATCATTTAGAGAATGCCTCTTAAGTCTTTATAAAAAATGTCGCAAAATATACAATTCCTGAAATCAATCATTCTTTTCATATTTAGTCAATACCATAACTGAATTTCTAATAAATCATAAAATTGGGAGGTTGTCTTAATGAATTTTTGTCGTGTTAGAAGTGAACAGGTGACCTACTTTCAAACTCAAACCTTGAGGCAAATGATCTACCCAGAATCTTCCTCCGCACGAGTCTGTCAAGATTTTGTTTTGAAATATAAGGTAAGCTTTCGTAATTTTTTAGCTCGCTTCTAAATCTCACTACTTGGGGTCATCGAGTCAACAAAATCTTTTTATGTGGTAAGATTCATACAGGTTTGATTTATATTGCTCTAGAGATAATGATGGTCTGAAGTCAGGGAAGGGAAAAGATGAGTTTAAAATAAAAGATAAACAGGGGTGTATGCCACGGGGAAGGGGAGAATTTTTTCATATAACGCAAGAGTACAGACTCAACTTGACCCCTTAACGCACTCGTATTGTGAAAAAAAACCGGTATAAATATTTTTTCCTGGAAAACATATTTCAGAGAGAGAGAGAGAGAGAACCTTAGTTTCGCAACAAAAAAAAAACACAAAATAAATGAAAATTTTTATTTTAATTTTAGATTTTGATCCGCATTGCAGATAAGAGCCGAATATTACAATCTTGTACATACATATCGACCTTTATTATCTTCCTTTTCGAATTGCTGTTTCGAAGAAAATATATTTTTATCAGTAAAAATATTTATCTATACTTTTTCAACAGAAATAGTAATAATAGTAGTATTTACTTTAAAAAAAATTATTCAAAATTATCTGTTCTGATATGTTTGGAAACAAGGTGCAGCACATTGCCCAACATTGCAATTATTACGCATCAACGACTCTTGTACCTTTTCCTTTGTTATCCCTATAAGCACAACACAAGCGCAGTGTCTTGTGGGAGCTTTTTTTTTATGTTGGTATAACAAAACTGGGAAAATGACTTTCCATTAGTAGTAGAATTCCAGAAGATTATAGTCTGCCCGAATTTCTTTTTATGTTTTTATTGCTATGATAACTTGGTATTAATCTTTCTACTAATTTGCTTCTGAAATCTAAATTTTTTTTTAATGCAAAACGTATGCGTTACAAATACTGATGTCTGGCAATGAATAAAAACTTTTTATATAATGTATATCTAAATTTACGAAATCACGATGACGCACAGTGGGCAGTTTTCCCAATCTAGCACTCGAAAAGTCCAAATATGAAATTGCGCGAAATAAAAAAAAACAACCCACTATTTATGGTCCTCATAGGTTCCCTAGCCATGTGGTAAACAGTTTTCGTCAGAACGCAAATGGAAATATTCTACAATCAGTGGTTTGGATTGCGTTTCTTTTTGCTGCAAGAAACTCCAGCGTCATTTTCTAGTAAGAAGTTCTATCGTTTCGTCTGAAAAAGATATTGCAGATTTAAGCCGGTTTTTTTAAATACATGCCATGGGTAATTAATTTCTTGATTTGACTTACAAATTAGGTTCACATTTGATTAAAAATTGTAAAAACATAGCAATTAGCACAGCATGTAACTCCTACTAACATATGTCGGATTTTTGTATTTATTGGAGTAGAACTTTTGGGATTGACACAGATAAAGGGTGTTTTTTTTAGAGGTATAGAACTTTAAATTGCAATAAAACAACGATTGACATGAAATTTTTTTTATTCGAAAGATAATCTTCTGGCATTACATTTTAAATATGATTTCTGGCATATGACTGCCACGGATGTAGTCCAATCTGGACGTCCAATTTTCGATGACTTTTTCCAACATTTGTGGCCGTATATCGGAAATAACACGTCGAATGTTGTCTTCCAAATGGTCAAGCGTTTGTGGCTTATCCGCATAGACCAATGACTTTACATAGCCCCACAAAAAATAGTCTAGCGGTGTTAAATCACAAGATCTTGGAGGCCAATTCACAGGTCCAAAACGTGAAATTAGGCGGTCACCAAACGTCTTTCAATAAATCGATTGTGGCACGAGCTGTGTGACATGTTGCGCCGTCTTGTTGGAACCACAGCTCCTGGACATCATGATTGTTCAATTCAGGAATGAAAAAGTTAGTAATCATGGCTCTATACCGATCACCATTGACTGTAACGCTGTGGCCTTCATCGTTTTTGAAGAAGGATTCCACCAGCCCATAAAGCGCACCAAACAGTCAGTTTTTCTGGATGTAACGGTGTTTCGACATACACTTGTGGATTAGCTTCACTCCAAATGCGG
Organism: Trichonephila clavipes; assembly: GCA_019973935.1. Lineage (NCBI taxonomy): Eukaryota > Metazoa > Arthropoda > Arachnida > Araneae > Nephilidae > Trichonephila > Trichonephila clavipes. The sequence continues at coordinate 612,129 of BMAU01018728.1, forward strand.
CAGTTTTGTTTGTTGACGTAGCCATTCAACCAGAAGTGCGCTTCATCGCTAAAAAAATTCGCTTATGAAAATCGACCATTATTTTCGAAATAAAATTGCACAATTTGAAAGCGTTGTTCAGGCGTGAGTCTATTTATGATGAATTGCCAAACCAAACTGAGAATAAATCACTTGACAGCTGTTAAATCGGTCGCCATCTTGGAAAGTAATGCCAACTTAAACTTCTATATACGTGGAAAAAAACACTCTGTAGATCACAGAAACACTTAAGTCACGTAGAGTAGTTATAGACCTTTAATTTAATACCAAATTTATAGTTGCTACTACCTGCTACTCCCAAAGTTATAATTTTTTTTCACTGTCGGCCGATGGTATTACTCGGCGTGCCTTATTCAATGTATGGAAGGAAAAGCAAGATACTAGCGCAAAATGTATGTTGCTTTGAGTTTAGTTAGGACAACCAACGGACTTTGATAAATATGAGGACTAGCAGCATTTAAAATTTAGAAAAATTGTTAAAAATTTCTGCTCGTTTGTAGGGGGAAAAGGGATGAGGTGCCATAGAAATGAAAAGTTCTTCTCCAAGTTGAGTGATGCGTTGTTGTTGGGGGAGTAAGATTTATACTATGTTTTATTATTTTTAAAGAAAATATATAGCTATTGTTTTAGTGTGGTATTTTATATTTATTTAAGCATAAAATAATTATTTTTTCAAAATTATAAACTTTAAAATGGTTTTTCTCAGTTTGTGTTTTTCGTTATTCTTCCAATTATTTACCTGTGTTTTTCGTTATTTTATTCCACAATTATTTACCAATCACTTCCATGTTTTTCCCTGTGTCTTACATGTAATGCATGTAACAAAATTAGGGATCCATTTTACTGTAAATTGAATACTTCTCTTTTTAAAAAAATTAAATGTGGGAAATATTAAGCTTTTGATTGAATTTTAGCATATATATATATATATATATATATATATATATATATATATATATATATATATATATATATATATTTATATATATATATATCAACATTTTTTTCTCCAAAGCTAATTAAGGTATTGTAAATTCGATCCCTAAAGGTGTTTAAAACACCCTCGGAAATATTACAAAAATTTCATGTCAAAAAATTAATTAACACAAAAAGAGTAAATTTTAAAAATTTCGAAATTTCTTAAAAGAAACTAAATTTGTAAAATTGTGTGAGTAATACGTGAAAAATTTTATCTCGTATCATTTTCTTGAATAAACATTGCTAAAAAAATGTGATTTTTAAATACATAAATAAAAAAATGCTCAAAGGGTGCCGAGTCCTTTTAATCACTACATATTATCTTTTATTGTTTTTGTACAATGTTATGTTTGATTGGATTGTTTAATCTTTAACTATTATTAAATTAAATTTTTTTAACTTGTCACACTATTTCTTGTATATATTCTTCCCCGTGTAAATTACTGCTTCCGTTAATATCCTTAGATCCTAGTTCAAAAACTAGTTCACTTAGCAATCATTTATTCTTGATCAAATTCAAAAACTGGACATAAATTAGTTAAGATCCTATTAACCTTATTTGTTAGTAAAAAACAGAAAAGAATACCCAATTTACATTAATTGCTATGTTTTTAGATCATTAAGAAGACTTTAAAGCCATAAAATAATTTCCGAGCTTTATGGGAAAACTGCCCACTGTGCGACGCATCGCAGTCGGTCTCACGAGTGCAGACGCGAAAGCTTTTATTCGAGTGTGAAAATTGTAGCAGAGTAAAATACGGCTCCACTCGAATTATCTCAATTGTATACGGTTTGGCCAGTTTAGTGCGATCGAGTTCTGGTCAAGCCTATTAAAGGGTTAATGAAGTTGACTATGTTGCATTAATGCCAAGTTAAAGTATTGTAACGCTTCAAAATATGGCGAGAATGAGATTTTTCTACTACAATAGATTTCCCAAAACATTATTTATCTGGGAAATCGCTAAAGATAGTAATGTGATTTGTGTGTTTTAGCAGTTTTAAAATAAAATAAAAAACACATCAAAAACACACTCAGAAGTTGCGCAAGCAAATCTTATTTTCCATAACATTTATACCTCAGGTTTAGGTTTACAACAAATGATAATAGATATGTTATCCAGTAGGTCAGCAACCTGTAAATAAAAGAGAGAGAGAGAAAGAAGAGATCTTGAAAAGCTGAATTCGGAAAGGAAAGAGTTGGTGGCGTATGTAAATAGTTAGGAGAGATCTACTGATTTTTTTTATTCGCGTTTCCGGTTGTCTTTCTAGGTTCCAGCATTCCTAAGTGATATTTTCGGTTTGCTCGGGATGGGATGAGCTTCCTACTTTTACTGAGAGGAAATGTAACTTGAATGTGAAGACAAGAGTTACGATTAGAGAGCTTCAAGTACTCTGAAAAAAATCTCAAAAGTTAAAAGGTTCCTAATCTCCTACGCTTTAAAATTCATTCACAGAAATTTATAAGTTCATTCTACTTATATTTTGACATAAAAAGGGAAAATTTAAGGGATAATATGCTTGAAAAAATACTGCAAGCAGTACCTATAATTCACAATAACAATAATTCAAATCCGTCTATTTTTAAATTCTGGCTAAGGCCTTTTTGTATGCTAAGGGACTGGTGCTCTTCAATGGCTTTTTGTTTTAAAAAATTGCATTCAACATTAAAATACATACTTTTTGTCTTCAAAATGTTTCTCAAAATTTTAATCTTACTTGAAAACCACAATAATTAAAAATAATCTTCTTTATACTATACAATTATATAAAAATGTGGCAACTCAAACTATTTTTAGTGTTTTTTCAGCAAAAAATTGCATTGCGAAATTCTAATTTATCTTTCTTCTATTAATAAAGCAGTTCGAAAATCCATGCGTTATTATTATTATTTGTGTTTAAATATAAGTAAAAATTTCAAATAAACATTTTTATTAAATTTATAAATTGCAAGGAGCAATTTAAAAATACACGGAAACGGCAAATGTTTTAATAATATACAAATATTTGAAACATATCACCTTTTTCTATAAAAAACATATTTAAACTGAAATTCATGAAAATCAATATAAAAAATAAGTAATTTTTCTTACATTACATGTTTCCTTAGGTTAATAAAAATGCCTTTTAAAATTTTTTTACTGAAATTTTCAATTATAAGTTTAAAAAAATTATACACACAAATACGCTTATGCAACACATTTTGTATTCTTGAGGACAAATTTTAAGTCTTTTAAAAGGTACCCCCATCCGAAGAATTCTTCAATAAATGTTAAAAATTTTGTATAAAGAAACCAGAATTAAGGATCGTGGGTTCTTTGTGTATACATAAAATATAGTACTATAGCTAAAACATAAATCTGTTAGAACTACTCTTCATGACAATAGTATTTTTTTCCTTTAAATAATTTAAAATTGAATACAAATTCTTAAATTTTATTTCTGTATGGCTTTTCAATTATAATGGTACTTAATTATACATAAATCTTATCCAATTTAAATTATATGATAAATATAATAATATGAATATCACTACTATTATAAATATAATGTTTAACTACACACATACATACACACATATCCGTAGTAATGCTACTAATCAGTATAATTACTTAATAAATACGTGCAATAATTATATAAAAAAGCAAATAAATTACTTATTTAATGAATGAAACTGGTTTATAAATTATTAAAATCTTTTCATAATAGTTATTATAAATTAAAATTACATAACTTTCTTAAAAATAATTTTCTAAGTTACGATTCATACAAAATTATTTTTAGATCTATAACAGTGTTCATTCCTAATCGGTTTTGCGAGATGCCTGCCTCTCTTTTTAGATGCAAAAAAGTGCCCAGGGTGCTTTTTTGCTTATTTATGAACCAACTATTAAATAAAGAATGACTTAACTATTAATTATTTTCTATGAGAAAAGTTACTGTTGTACAAATGAAACTAAATGTTTTCTAGTTTACTTAATGTTAACTAAAACTGTGAAATTTTAAGGGAGGGGGGGATACTTTTTTAAAGCATAGAATGAATCCTGTACGGGACAGAATCCATTCTTTAATCAAGGCTCTTAGTGCGCTGAGACCATTGCCACGTGCCCACTTCTTTTTGAAGGTCCTGGTCAAGGCATTCTGGAGCATCCTCATTACACGAAAAATTAGGTAAGAGAAAGCGGATGAAAAGGAAGTTCCTGAATAAAATATTAAAACAAATAAGCTTGATTATAAATAAAACAAAATAATAATAGTCCTGTTATGGGACCCCACTGCATTGGCTTAGCCGAACAGGATGTCCAGAAAATCCGGACTCAACTCCCTCTCCCTAAATATTTTTCAAAATTTTATATGAAGAAACTAGTACTTGTTGTTCACATTAAAACTAGTTACTATTATTTAATATATCTAATAAAAGTTGCCGAATAATCTTATTGATTTGTTTATATAAAATGGTTCAAATAAATTTCTTTTTACTAACAGCTTGGTTTTATTTTTGCTTGGATTCTTTTTGCTTGGATTCTTTTTTGCAAAATAAATAATTCTATTTTAATATTATGGAGCATTAATATATATATATATATATATATATATATATATATATATATATATATATATATTTATTTATTTATTTTATATATATGTGTATGTATATGTATATGATTATATATTGAAAAAATTCTTTTATATTGGATTATATATATATATATATATATATATATATATATAATATGAATAAAATAATTAGTACAAAAGAATACTCTACTAAGATTGGATAATAGCAGAATTTACAAGCATCAGAGATATCAAGCTATTAAAATTGTAAAGACCTGAAGAGTCATTGAACTAAAATGGAGAACTATTATGATTTCTAAAGCTATCACTGATTTAGGACAGTTAAGAAGGTTAAGCATTATTTTATGGATTCGCCTTCCCGTACAGCGGAAACTTTCAACGTAACAGAAAAACAGAATCCTATTGAAAATTAGGCCTATATCTATCTGCACGTGGGAGGAATACAAAACAGTAAAGATAAAATTATATATATATATATATATATATATATATATATATATATATAGTGTATTAAAATAAAAGTGAAAAAGTTCTAAAACCTACAATGCCAAAGAAGACAGAAATTGGAGTTCTTGAGACACAACAAATGTACATACAAAAAAAGTCTTTGGACTAAACTGGAGACCTATTATGATTTCTAAAGCTGTCGCTGAATTAGGCCAGCGATTTAGGATTAAGCCATGCTTTATAGATCCACCTTCCCAGTACAGCAGACATTTTCGACTTAATAGAAAAAAAGAAAAATAGAGCCATATTGAAAAATCAAGCCTATTTCTAACACGTGGATGATAAACATGTCAATATAGTAAAATGAAATTATGAAAAGAGAAACATATATATACATATAAAGGGTGTTTTTTTAGAGGTATAGAGCTTTAAATTGCAATAAAACAACGATGTATTATTCGATTGACATGAATTTTTTTTATTCGAAAGATAATCTTGTGGCATTACATTTTAAATATGATTTCTGGCGTATGACTGCCACGGCTGGCTCGGATTTGTCCAATCTAGACGTCCAATTTTCGATGACTTTTTCAAACATTTGTGGCCGTATATCGGCAATAACACGGCGAATGTTGTCTTTCAAATGGTCAAGCGTTTGTGGCTTAACCGCATAGACCAATGACTTTACATAGCCCCACAAAAAATAGTCTAGCGGTGTTAAATCACAAGATCTTGGAGGCCAATTCACAGGTCCAAAACGTGAAATTAGGCGGTCACCAAACGTGTCTATCAATAAATCGATTGTGGCACGAGCTGTGTGACATGTTGCGCCGTCTTGTTGGAACCACAGCTCCTGGACATCATGTTTGTTCACTTCAGGAATGAAAAAGTTAGTAATCATGGCTCTATACCCATCACCATTGACTGTAACGTTGTGGCCTTCATCGTTTTTGAAGAAGGATTCCACCAGCCCATAAAGCGCACCAAACAGTCAGTTTTTCTGGATGTAACGGTGTTTCGACATACACTTGTGGATTAGCTTCACTCCAAATGCGGCAGTTTTGTTTGTTGACGTAGCCATTCAACCAGAAGTGCGCTTCATCGCTAAAAAATTCGCTTATGAAAATCGACCATTATTTTCGAAATAAAATTGCACAATTTGAAAGCGTTGTTCAGGCGTGAGTCTATTTATGATGAATTGCCAAACCAAACTGAGAATAAATCACTTGACAGCTGTTAAATCGGTCGCCATCTTGGAAAGTAATGCCAACTTAAACTTCTATACCTGAAAAAAAACACTCTTTATATATATACATATATACATATATATATATATATATATATATATATATATATATATATATATATATATATATATATATTATATGTATGTATCTACACGTTATCATTTTACTCTGAGGACTAAAGATTTTATTTTAATTCATGTCGCACTGTGAAGCGACACGAGGGCATTGGTGATTGACCTTACAATTTTGAGCCAAGGTCAAGTGACGAGGACAACATCTGAGTTTGCACCCTCCTCTCCACGCCAACAGATGGACATCAAGCCTCAACAGATTTAAAATGCATCAGCTCCTTTATACGGAGTGGTCTTCGGTGGCATTAGGTTTCAAAACTGACTACTCTATGAATGTTCTACGCTTAAATGTTAAAATTATCGAATTGTTTTAATTTCCTCTTGAAGTAATTAATATATGCAAATTAATAATGTAAATTAGTAAAATTTATTTAGTAATTATATGTAATCAAGTCATGTAAAATTCTGTAAGTAATATATTAACTATAATGATGAATTAATTCTAGGTATAACCCAAAATAATTTCCACCTACAAACTTATAACACTGAAGCCCATCTATAAAAGAGGCAAAAACTTCTTTAATACTAGCAATGTTTAAATTTTTGCTATAATTGTTTTCCTTCAAGGCTAATTTGAATAAGGAAAAGAATAAAAATTGAAGACTAGCTAAACTATATGTAAAGCGTTTTCGAATAGATACTAATTAGTTAGTTTGTATTGTTTTTGCTCTTTTTATATAATAAGTAAAGTTAAAATAGCTTTAAAAGCACATAAGTACTTCCAAATTAAATTATATTCCGCGTTTACCAAGTTTAGAAATAGATTATGTAATAGCAATTGCTTTATATTTTTCCATTAATAGGTTTTATAGTGAAAAAAAATAGATTTCTCTGATCAATATGTTAAAGAAATTTCCTTTAAAAGTTTATAAAATAAATGGAAAATTCTATAAGCTTAGAATATAAGCGGAATTATTACAGACACATTTGCAGAAAACTCTGAAGTTTTGTTTTTCTGTTATTGTTCACTCATCTTTATAGGTTTAATTGAAGCTCCATCGGCAGCGGCTTAGAAATATCTTTAATGTTATGTTCAACACAACACAGTGTAAAACTTTTGTTATTTGGATCTATAATTGACTCTGATAATAATAGGGATGTTGAAGTTAAAAAGTGAATTCTGTCAACAAAGAGATGTTTAAATGATTTCGAACCTTCTTTAGAATATCTTACATGAAGACAGATACAAAATTGCTACTATACCAAACTACATTTTGTCCAGTCCTAACCTGTGCTTCTGAGACTTGGACCCTCTCAAAGAAAGAAGAGGCTAGTATTGCCATCCGTGAGAGAAAGAGCCTGAGAACCATTTCTGGTGGATTTAAGGCATCCAACTACGTTCGGAACCGTAATTTTAAAAAGGCGCATAAATGGATAACTTTCATGATATTTATTATCACTTAGATTAGAATACATGTATAAAATTGTTTTAAGGACATTTTGACAAAAAAAAGTTAAATATAATATTTCGGCTAAAAATTAACTTCGAATAATCTTTTTTCCAAATGTTCTCCTTTTGTGCAAAATCGTTCTATTATAATAATAATTTGTCTGCTTAAGCTCAGACTTCTCTACAGAGGCTCAACTAGAATTTTTGAAAAAATCGCATTATTTTCAGAGTTACCACCAACTGAAATAATTATTGGCATTTTTTTCTTAAAATTTCTCCTCTCTGTTGTCGTAAAATATGAATAAACCCACTTCTAAGTTATGTATTTCAAAAATTCTTGTTGAGCCTCTGTACAGAGGTCTGAGCTATGAACAGGCAAAATATTATTATAATAGAAGCATTTTTCACAAAAGGAGAACATTTGGAAAAAAGATTATTCTAAGTTAATTTTTTGCCAAAATATTGTATTTAAATAATTTTGTTTTGTCAAAATGTCCTTAAAATAATTTTATGTATATATTCTAATCTAAGTGACACTAAATATCATGAAAATTATTCATTTATGCGCTTTTGAAAAATCACGGTTTCGAACGTAGTCGAATACCTTAAAGAGGATGGTTTTTATAGAATAACAGGGACTGGGGGCGACAAGGAGAACTGCTTGAAGAAATGTTCCGGAGAAGGCCAGGTCCACCTGGGGCTGTTGAGCCAGCTTCGATGATGATGATGTGTTGAACATATAATATTTATTAAGCTAGAAAAGGTCAAACACCTTATAAACCCTATCTGAGTTTTTAATAAATTAAAAGAGGGGGAAAGGACTTAAAAAGGAGTTATGAAGCTAATTTAATAAAACACATTCCCACTCAATTTAATATTCTATCTCTGACATTTGTTAACGCTGAGGTATATTTTACCGAAACAACCTTCAATAGAAATTGTTAGCTTAAAATACAGAAAGAAAATGCTGTTAGGTTTATTTCTAAAAGCTGTGTCTTAATTAATGAAATATAATGAAAAAATTATTTAATGATTTTATCAAAAAATATCGGAAAGTATGTACAATTTACCAAAAAATATAAAAACACATCTATCCAAATGTAACAGGGTGTAATTTTCAAGTGAATAATACAAAGAAGGTTTTAAACAAAGAAAATATAGAAAGCCTAAAAATGACTGTAGAACAGAATGAAATTAATTAAGGTTACTAGTATCAAAGACAAAATGCGATTTCATTGGGTAAAAATCTGTAAAAGAGATGGAAAGAAATCACTAGGAATTTTTAAAAACGAAAAATAAACTATTTATTACCCAATACATTCTTTAAATTGCAATTTAATAGTTTAAGTAAAAGATCTAATTATTCAAAAATATTTTCTAAATTCACTCATGCAAAAACATATTTAATGTAAAGAAGCATTCACGCGTACGTATAGTAGTTCTCATAAACAGTTTAATTCCAAATATCTAATGGCGAAATCACAGTCATAATAATTCCGAAATAATGAAAAATTTTAAACAAAGCAAACTTCATTAGTAAGAAGAAAATTGAATTATTTCTTTTCCATTATCAAATTCGAAAAGTTCTCTTTTCTGTATGAGAGAGAATCCCATGAAGTAAATTTCCTCCCATTAATTTATATGCCGAAGTCGAGAAAACAAATTACAATAGCGATATTAAATTAAAGTGATGAGAAAACCAAGACTAAATTTTAAAAAATAACTATTCAAGCTGGTATGTAGCATTTATTTTATCAAAAGCTAATTAACCGTTGTATGTATTATTGAATGTAATTGAAAATAAATTAAACTATTATTTCCCCCGCAGAGAGTAATCGAGAGGTCCTGGTTGAAACTCCATGCGGTCATGAACAAAACTCTCTCCTGTAGAGTTAAAAGTTAGAAAAAAGAAGTAATATTTCATGTGTTACTCTCTTCATCTTACTGTGGTTCATTAAGTATCACGTTTCTCTGCGACTCTATGGCGTAACGTACACCCCCGAATCGCGAACCCGCAACCTTAGGCTTACAAATTGAGCCGCTCTTCAAAATCGAACGACTCGATTTATTTTCAATGTTGTAGGGCAGGGGTGTCCAACCCGCGGCCCGCCTTGAATAAGTTTGCGGCCCGCGAGATTATTTACAACTTTACAAAATTCGACTGTTTTGTACAATATTTTTGTTTAAAGAGTTTTTTTTTCTGCAAAAAAATAAATCCCATAACTGTTATTATTTTATCACGTTGCTTCTGTTACTGCAAATCTCTCTTTTTTTTTTTCTATATTGAAATTTATCAAACATAAACCGTGCGCTCAAACTTAACACACGAAAACTGCAATATCAATTACGATACGCAAATACACATGCATTGAGATCGACTTGCAAAAACTAAGTGAAAGAGTTGAGAAACAGATATCACACTAATTAAATAACTTAAACATTATTTGATTATTGCATCATTATTATTATATTATCTATGTTTGTGTATACATGAAAAACAATGAAAACAATAATAATATATCAGCTTGTTTTAAATTTTCCCTCCAACAAATGTTTGAAATGGATTTAAATCTAATATAAAGATATACACTCAGGAACATTGAAAATAGCGATCCAAGAAGAAAGCATCGGATTGAAATGAAATTTAATACACATAATGACACAGATGAGAGATTCACTTGATCTCAAAAACAAGACAATTAAACGAATACAGGGTGGGCAACGACACAAATACTGGGCAACTTCAATAGCGCGTTGGACCACCTCCAGCTGCAATACATGCCGCCACACGGTCTGGCATTGAGTTGATTAGACACCTTATGTTGTCCTGAGGCATATGGGCCCACAAATCTTGGACAGCAAACTCTAAATCATGTACAGAGTGACACGATGGCATCTGCCGTTTTAGCTGATCCCACATGTGCTCTACAGGGGACAAATAGGGGGAGCGAGTCGGCCATGAAAGAGTCTGAAAATGACGTAGGAAGTCTTGAGCAATTCTTGTTGCATGCGGATGAGCATTACCTTGCTGGAAAATTGCCCCTTGGAGACCATTTAGGAAAGGTCCTACATGGGGTCGAAGAATATCATCAACGTTACGTTGGCCTCTTAAGGTTCCACGCATCACAATTAAAGTGGACCGGCTATCATAGGCTATGGCCTCCAGACCATTACACCAGCTGTGCGGGGAGTGTGACGTAGAACAGTGTGGGGGGAATTGTACCGCTCACCAGGGCGCCTCCACACCCGTACACGGTTATCATCTGTCCCCAAAACAAACCAGGATTCATCACGAAACACAACCTTTTGCCAGTCTGTGACATTCCACATTGATCTAGCTTGGCACCACTGTAGACGCAGTTGCTGATGTTCCGGTGTTAAAAGGAGTGCATGGAAAGGGCACTTAGATTAAAGATTTGCTTCTGCAAGGTGTTTGGAAATTGTTTGTGGAACAATTGCTACGCCTACGTCTGCTCATATCGTTGAATGAGTCACTGTGGGCTCCACAAGTGCTTGCCGCACGATCCTTCGATCCTCTCTCCTCGTCGTCTTCCTGATCGCTCCAGACCCGGTTTTCCGCGCGTGGGTACCTTCTCGTGTCTACTGCTCCCAACAATTTCTAAGGGCACACTCCGAACGATCCACCTGGCCAGCAACATGGCGCGTTGTCCAGCCTGCAGTTTTCATCCCGATGATCAGGCCTCTCTCAAACTCGCTTAACTGTGAGAAATGTCTTCTAGCACGTTTACCTTGCATGTTTCGTTCACCAAAGTCTTCCTACAATCGGCGGGTAATCGTCATGTTTATGAATCTTCGAATTTGCGCTGGCTTATATAGCACCCTCTTCCTGATTGTAGCGCCACCTCGGCGTGTATGAGCATGCGTATTGGCACAAAACTTGGATCATTTGCATATCACATTACGCTGTACTTATTTGCAAAGTTTCGCGATTGTGTACTTAGCTTCCTTCTTGGGTCGCTATTTTAAATGTTCCTGAGTGTATATTTTTATATATGCGGCCCACCGGATGTGAAGTTCTTCCAAAGTGGCCAGCGAGGTCATTTGGGTTGACCACCCCTGTTGTAGGGTACAAACCTGTCTTTCTTTTTAGGAAAATGTATGAAAGTAATTTATAGCGTTAGGATTCACCATTTTAGATTCATTTTTTGTATAATAATAACATTTATTTTTTGTAATCCTTTGAAACGTGGTACTTTTTAAAACAATTCGTAAGCTGCAAGAAAAGGATATCTTTTGTATGTATTACAAACTAAATTGTTTCCTACCTGCCCCCCTTGGCTAAGCCAAGTTGTTTTTCGTTGAAAATGAGATACTACATTGCGTAGTTTTCCATCAAGTTGGTTTTCTAAATCTGATATTGATGGTCATTTCCTTTTTTTGCTGCTTGTTTGAAGTCTGCCTCTAACGAATGAATTAAATGAAATATAAAACAGAGATGAATCAGTGGTACCACTCCACCATGTCTCATTTCGCACACCTGAATTAGTAAATTCAAATCCCCTATCACTATCCTGCATGCTTTCATAATCCATTTTGGATCGAAAAACTAGTGTATATATGTACTGAATTAGACGAGGAGAAAAAAATCCCATGCATGGCTTGTAACCATAAACTGTACTGATGAATTACAGTATCCGACTACCCTAAAATCATGATTTTTTTAAAAAATTGATAAAATATTTTTGATTTTATTTTATAGATCATCTTATTAGCTTCGAAGCCCAGTGGCTGAGTGGTTAGTGCATCGCACTTCCACACCACAGGTCCTGGTCAAGGTTGACTCAGCCTTTCATCCCTTCAGTGGATCCATAGAATGAGTACCAAGTTTGCTTGGGAACTTAACACTAAGGGTTTCGCGTCAGACTGACCACCTGATCGGAACATCTGCTCATGTACCTCAGGGCCCATGGTCGTGTATACTGAGTTGGGAACAGTAGGCCTTGGCCATCATGAGCTGTCGTGCCACTGAGTTAAGTTATCTTATTAGCTTAGTAAAAATAATACCAATTTTTTTGTTTTCTATTCACTTGGACAAAAACTACAAGTGTTTTAGTAAAAGCAGATGCCATAACTTTACATAAGATGTCATACATTAAAATGCGTTTTACTCGAAATTGTTTTTTCGAAAAGTTCAAACGGGGACGGCGATTGCTCAAGAGTTTTTAAAATAATTTTCTGTAATTTTGTATGTGTGTTCTATATAACAATAGAAGTGTTTTAAACTTCATATTTATCAATCACTGTTTTATTATAAAATTTACAGTTCTTTATGCGAATATAATCACTGTTTTTTTTAAGTAATTTCATATAACAGCAAAAATAGTGCTCTAGTTTTTGTAAAAATTAAAATATCTCTTATCCTGAAAGTCATTTCAAAAAATAATAGCAAATACATCAAAATTGAAAAATTGAGAATTTGTTCATTTACTATCTATACAGAGCGAGCCCAGTTTATGTAATTTTTTGTCAATTCTTACCCATTTTTTCCCATTTTAGTAGTAATAATGTATTTTTCTCTTCTTAATTTAAGCCTTTTTTTCTTAAAATGTACTAAATAAATCTAAAAACCACAAAAAAATCTCCATATCTCCATTTTTTTTTAAAAAAAAGTTGTCGCAAACAGTCGGGTACCTTAACAATGCTTAGCTAACTATTGTTGAGTGGGATGTCAAATAGCTCATAGTTTTTTAGTTATTTAACGTTACCATCTACAGAATGCTTCAGAGCAAATAAGTGTTATCATGACCATAATACAAGAGATCTGTAAATAGTGGGTGGTAGGCCTAAATACAGAGTGGAATGCCAGCATTAAAATCAACGTTAATATTCAAATGAGAGAAAAACGAACTTTAATTCAACACAATCATGGATTTATTTATCATCAACATTAAGTAATCAATATCAACGATATATTCCGTAATTAAGTATTTTTATGATAAGAAACACTTCCGTACGACGGAACGAAAGGTACTGTACTTCCGCTTGGAGAGAGTAGTCGAAGAAACGAGTCGTAGAGAGCACTACAAGCGACAATAGAGGAAGTGTGTGTACAAGCAATAATAAATTTATTTTGTCGTCTCCAGCATGACTTGTAACCGTGGTAGCCTAGTGGTCACGATCACGGACTCGTGGTTGCAGTGGCGCACACAGGAATTTTTCAAGGGGGTCGAAAGTTGACCATTCTTGTATCATGCTCCTTTTGATTTTGTCGATTTTCGGGAACAAAACACAGTAAAAAACTATTTATTGAATAAATAATTAGCATTAATTAATAAAATTAATCATTAATAGCAACTAATTAATTAAATTTTACGTACTATATACTTAGAATTATAATCAATCGGAAAAAAATCAAGGGCTTTGGGGGGGTCCGGACATCCAGGATCCCCCCACCTTGTGTGTGCCACTGCGTGGTTGTCATTTCATGAGTTCGAGAATTCTGCCGCTGAAAATCAGCCGTGTAGAAGGGGCCGATGCACGTTAAATCTGTCAAGGCTCAAGCGTCCTCCCACGTATGTGTGGTGTGGAAGTTAGGAGAAGTGGGTGTTAGCTCAAGTGCCCCTTCATCCCCATGGTTCAAAATTATGGGGTCCGGCACCGATAGCCCTCGTGCAACTTTGACTTATGAGTGCAAAGAGAGCAGTGGCGCACTAAGGAATTTTTCAAGGGGTGGGGGTCCAGGGTCGAAAGTGTACCATTCTCGTATAATGCCCCAATACGTCAACAAATATAATATTTTGATTTTGTATAGATTGTCGAGATAAAAAATAAAGTAAAAAATAAATTATTGAATAAATAATTAGCATTCATTAATAAAATTAACAATTGATAACAAAGACTTAATTAAATTTTACATACTTTATGCATAGGATTATAATCAATCGGGGAAAAAATCAAAGGTTATGTGAGACGGGTCTGGATAATGTCAACTTCCCTTCCCCTTGTGTGTGCCACTGGCAAAAAGTTTTATATATATGTTTATAATGGTTGTCAAACAGAAAAGTGATGATTGTTACACGCAAATAACAATGGATAAAAGTAAGTAGTATCATTATCTATATATATATATAATTACATTTGGGGAAATTTAGTTTCTAATGTATATACTACCGTTCTCACATTATATATATATTGATGCCCTATACATCTGATTGACACCCCTTTTTGTGTTTTGTGTGCTTCTGGACAAGTCATGGATGCTTCTCATCTAGACGTGTGTTATGCACTTAAGAGTTTGAACTGTATTGAGAAGAAATATATATATTGGAGAGTTCATTGCCTATAATGACCTGATGGTCAATGACCAGGCATTTGATAAATAAAAAAATTAAGGGAACTGGAAAAATTACTTTGCTCCTAATTAGAGAATGATGTTGGTGAACAAAGCAAAAAAAAAAAAAGATTATTTAAAAATTCTTTAAATAAAAAAATGTTGAGTTATCTGCTTCTTTGAACTGAAGAATTCAATTATACCTGAGTAGGAGTCAAGCATACAGTCTTTTCTGAGTCACTCTAAAAGCAAACAGCTCGATTTGTTTAAAAAGGAAACTACGCTTTGCTAAACAAATATCTGTCCATTCATTTTAGGACAAACACAGCCATTGTTGTTGATAGTCAAATTGTAGACTTAGCTCTTGAACCCAATGTCCCACCATGCGATTTTTACTTGCTTAGTCCATTAAATATCA
Source organism: Trichonephila clavipes (assembly GCA_019973935.1). Lineage (NCBI taxonomy): Eukaryota > Metazoa > Arthropoda > Arachnida > Araneae > Nephilidae > Trichonephila > Trichonephila clavipes. The sequence continues at coordinate 627,646 of BMAU01018728.1, forward strand.
AATGTAAAAGAGAAGGCCTTTGTAGAGTTGAACTTGAAATCAAGCATGCAATGATGAAGTGATTGCGTTTCAGTGGTGTAGCCAAAGATGGAGTATCTAAGTGGTCCGAACCGTATTTTAGATTACAACGAATGTAAAAAAAATCTGGTAATAAACGATCCTGACTGCTTTGAGGCTCATTAGGCTCAGAAAAACAAAATCACAATGTAATGAATTGCTGCTGCTATTATAGACTATTGACCGGGAGGTTTGGTACAGTTCAAAGACTTAGAGAATTCTCTTTTTGTTTTAGGATATAACTTGAGTACAAAATACTTCAGGCGTCCAATTCATCTAAAAGCTTTGATTCCGCAAAGCATAAACATGACTAAAAATACTGTGAGGATCAAGCTATATAAAATTATATATATATATATATATATATATATATATATATATATAGACATTATATATATATATATATATACTGCAAAGTGCAACTGACAAATTCTGAGCCCGAGGTACGCGTTAAAAAACATGTGCCTTGCCACGCGATGTTCGAAACGAATTGGAGATGTATTTCATACTTTGCAGGTTTTTCATTTGGCATTCTATAGAATGCCTAGGCAATGTGTGAAATGTGAATCATTTCATACATTGCCGGTAACACACACACACATATATATAGTGCTCGCCATTCAACATTCAAGTAGAAATACCAGGAAGCAAAGCAAATAACAAAACTACCTATTATGCGTGTATAGCATAATAGAAAGAAAATTTGAATAGGTAATTTGAATTCAAAATTAACACTCACAAATGCCGCCCCGGGAAGCTAAAATGGCTTTAATCAGGTTAGACATCAAATAAAATAAACTCGGATGACAGACACGGACAAGTCATTCCATGCCTCAAGTCTTGTCACACTTCATCAATCATATTGGCCCAGTCTCTTAGCAACCCATGAACAGATGTTTTCAATGGGTGAGGGATCTAGAGAACGTACTGGCCAGGGAAATAGTCGAATATTCTTTGTGTTAAAGTAGGTTAGAACAAGGCTAGCAACAATGTGGTCCTGCGTTATCTTGTTGAAGGATAATGCTTTTGATGCCGCGAATATAAGGCACAGCCGCCGACCATAAAATCTGAGAAATGTAACTCTAGCAGCTTAAATTACCAAAAACTCGATCAAAAAGGTGTTTGTGTTCTGTAATTAACGTCCTCCCATATCATCACCACAGGTTCAGGGCCCGTATGATGATATCGAATGCAAGTAAACCGCGTGCGTTCTTTTAGGGGCTTCCAATTACGGATACTTCCGTCACGACCTGGTGTCATTTCTGCATCCAATTTTGTGGCTGGGAGCACCACTGTCAAAGCGTTTCTCTACGCTGTAACGCCTATGAAGCCATAACATTGATCACCTTGCAGACAGTCCATGCTGCTTCAGACGTCCTCGTATTGTCCACGCAGATACTTGCCAAAGGTCAATCCTGACTCCAGGATGTGGCTGCACGATCCTGCAATATCAATCTGACAACCTGTTTGCCTTCTCGGGCATTAGTGATGGGAGGCCGCACAGATCTTATTAGGTGTTCGGTATGAACCTCCTGAACCGATCCATTCCATATTTGCATGGCAATCGTTAGATTCCGAAGGAATTCATCAAGGAATAATAAACGCACTCCTCACGGTCTTCCCGCTATCTAATTCCTACACGTACTAGTAGGCTCCTTCTTATACGAACCATAACACGATCCTCTAGCAAACATAAACAGAACTCAAATTCAATTTCCAAATAAGATCTCTCCGCGTAGCTTTCTTTTTATACAATGTTTGAGTTGACGTTTTTCCTTTCTGAGTCAGGCATTAGTAGCAGGGGAGGCCATTTTAAGATTCTTCATGACGTTAGTATGACCCTCCTGAACTCACCCATTAAATATTTGCATGGCAGTCATTGGATTCCGATCATTATCCTGGAATGATAAGTTTCCCTTTCAATAAGCCAAGATCCTGCGGCTATCGAACTACGACACTTACAAGTAGCCATTTCCCTTTCTCTTATACAAGACATAACGTGATTTTCTCACAAACAAGCAACAATCAATTGCGATTTCTGAAAGATAAACCCTCTGAGTAACTTTCCTTTTATACAGAGTTTGCGATGCCATACCCCCTGCTACGTCATTCGTTTGCCCTCAAATACATGTTTCATTTGCATATCTCAGCATCTTTTTCCTTTAATGAGAATCTGATATTTGCATCATCTTTCCTTCATAGTGTTGCGATTTTAATGTCCAGCAGTGCATTTATAAAAGGTAATTAAATGCATAAGTCAGTGTTTCTCAAAGTGTGGGGCGTGCCCCCGGGGGGCCGAGAGCATATCAAAAATTTAAAGATTTTTTTTAAAAAAAAATAACCGGAAAGAGAAGTAAAATAAAATACTTTCTTCCATAATCAAAAAATACACAACAACACTGATGTACTTTATGTTTATCATCTGGCGTTTTTCCGCCATCAAATAGCTATCTTTGATCCCAAAAACAAATTAAAGAAAAAAAACATTTTGTTTAATTTGCTGTATTTCCTCAGTGAGAGATTTTTTTTATTACGTTTTAACATAAAATATTACTCGTTAAAAGAAAAAACGAAACCCAGACCCTGAGAAAAATTCTAAAAAGATAAACAATTCATCACTGTAATTATTATTGAAATACTGTACATTAGTTGTAGAAAAAGAAAAGGAAGACATGATTCACTTTTCAGCCAGGCTGCATAATACATTTGTTGATCATTTGATTCACCTTCAAACTTACTGGTATTGTTAGTTCTACATAGTTCCGACCCATCTTTTATGTGTTTGTTTTTCGCTTAGGGAAATTGTAAATAATGAAGAGTTTTACGATATTTGGAAAAGAATTGATTCATTTTTGAAGGATTATTTGTCCAAGATTTATATTTTTAAGAGTATTCTCAAAAATATAAAGCATAGTGAAAAATGTCATAATCTTTTTTAGATCATTCGTATTTTTTTCTGAATACACTTTCAACCCATTAGCGGTGGCGCGGGGCATCTGTGATCTCTATTGAAGGAAGTTGAAACTGACCAGGCAAAAGAAGAACCTGTTGAAAGAATGCATATTATTCATGATTGAGAAACGCGATGAACATGAAACGAAAGGAAAATTTTCAAATGCTTCCTAAAGAACTCCATCAACTTAAAATATGAAGCCGTAAGTGTACTACAAGGTTCAGTTCGCCTTGTCAAAAAGACACATGACAGAAAAAGTTCAACTTGCTATTTGTTGATCACCAAAAGTGTCACGAGTTCGAGCCCAGTACCACTAAAGACCCGCCGTGTAGGGGCGAGATGCACATTAAATCTGTCGAGAGCTCAAACGTCCTCTTGTTGGAGTGGTGTGGTAGTTAAAAGAGGCCAGCTCAAGTATCGTCCTCGTCACTTGACCATGGTTTAAAATTACGAGGTCCGTCTCCAAAAGCCCTCGTGTAGCTGAACAGTGCGACGTTAATATTCACTCACTCGATCATGAAAGCTCATTATAACTACAATGACTTGAACAAAATATGACAGCTTTGCCAGCAAATAACATTTCTGTAATATTAGCGAAAAGTGTCTCCGATGTGCGTCCTTTATTAAGGTCTTGCACTTTTGAATCATTTTAGTTCAGTTTTATTGGATTTTTTCTCAAATCATCAAAGAAAAATTGAATAGTCCTTGAAAGCCGGTAAGTATACTGTCTCTTAATTAAATTATTCACTGGAATTCCGATTTGTATCGTGTACAGTAAAAATAATTATAAACTAATGATTGGGGTGACTGAGTTTCCCCGCACTACCATTAGAGTTAGTATCGAGTGCGCGCCTGCTCCCGGGTTAAAACATTTTGAAGTCTTCTCGCTTTAAATATTAAAAAAGTAACACAATTATTCTTCATCGGAATTTTCTATTCTTTTTCATTATTTAATATTAATTCTAAATGCTAATTCTGTGAGGTTTAAAATTGCAGTTCTTTTAAACAGTTATTTACTCAATTATCGCATTTATCTAAAAAAAATAAGTTTACATTTTTGTATACAATGTCGTGCACGAAGTTTTGCTCTCCTTACAGTTCAGCTATTATATGAAGAATAATGTTTTATTTTTTAAAAAAATGAACTCGTACGAAGAGCCGGTGTTTCAGCCAGTATACGTTTAATGTATCAGTACTGAAGAAGGCATTTTATAAATAATTTCTTTATACTGAATTAAGAACAAGTTTAATAATTATTAGGGACTTCCACGGGCTTGTCTTGTAGAGAAAAGTTTTTCAAAGGAAGGTTTAATATCAGAAAATTGACAATCTGAGTTATTTTTCTACACTGGTGTGCAAAAATTAAGGACGAAGTCAAAAAATTAGCATATCAGCTGAAAAAAGAGGCAAAGTGGACAGAAAGACCAATCAGGAGATTAAGTAAGGTGATGTACGGTAGCACATGCGCAGATATGCAGGTAGACGTAATGGGGGAGTGTCTGAGTAGTATAAAGCATGTTGTCGGTGTAAGATCAGTATTTCTGGCAAAGAGATTGCACGCCGTATAGCAGTTAAAATCACACCGAGTTGCTGCCTCAGCGAGAAATGGCGAATAATCAATCTGTTAGACGACATCTGGATGCTTTTACCCGAGGTCGAATCATTGGGAGGTTGGAGGAAGGCCGCAGTGTGACAAGTGTGGCTGCAGAGTTGGAATTTATCACAGCATCGTTTCACGACTTTGGAGACAATTTCAAACTACAGAAACAGCTATCCGGGGTTCAGTAGTGGTCGTCCACGAGGAACCACACCCGCAGATGACCGGTACATTGTCTTACAGGCCAGAAGAAACAGGCGGCAGACAGCGGGAGAAATCGCTTGACACAGGCGACTGACGACCGATGCTCAATAAATCCACCTTGCCCCCACAGTGCTATAGATGTCAGGAATTCTTTCATCACTCTCGGTTTTGCACTAGAGCACCGAAGTGTTTGAAATGTTCAGAGGCCATCTCACCTCTGAATGCACCAAGTCAGCCAAGGCCCCGGTTCAAACTTCTCGGGTTGCCCCAAAAACCCAATCAACACCAAAACAACAAAAACAAAAGCGGCGAAAACGTCTGGAAAGAGTGCGGCTGCGCGCAAGCAAAATACAAATATCTCGAAACCTTCCTTTGCGGAGGTTGTTAAAGGTTCATCAAACAATGCACTGGATGCCAAAGAAGTGATGACAAAAATGGCCCAGATGATGTCTCAGTGGGGAGAAATGCTGTCCTTACTACAATCTAAACTCTAAATTAAAATTCATCTGTTTTAGTTTAATTCATTCTCTCAGGTTTTTTAGCTGGAATGCTAATATTTCTAATTTATTCAGTAAATATTTTATTATTTGTACTCTTATTGATCCCGACTCAATCGGGTACACAGAAACGCTTTTCGTCCTTTCCGGGCGCTATTAGCATTCCGATCTACACTTGTCACGCGAGTGACCGCACAAACACAAAATACGACAAAAACACGTTTTTCACACTCTGTTAACAACACTTCCTTCGCTGCCCTGCACTGCATCTTTGATACTGGGTTCTTGACGTGCTTGGTCACTGCCTTGATTTACTGCTTTCAGCCGTCCCGACTGCCTTCCTGCGTTCTTCCCTTCCCCCGCCGGCGCTCTGCTTCGATAGAGCGGTCGTGTTTCGGGGCACGTCCGTCCTCCCTCCCCGTTCTGCCGGGAGTTCTCTTGATTAGATACATTTTCTCTCATTCGGTTTCGCTATTTTCGCCCTTCATTCAGCGCCGCGCGCCGTCGCCCGTTTCCCATCTAATTTAAGTTAAGTAAGTGGACGACCGATATCGCGTTTTACCGTGGCCAGAAGACTGCACGGTGGTGGTCTGTTTGCACGACGCCCTGTACGGTGTGTACCTTTAACGCCTGCCCATCGAGAAGGCGTTCTCTGTGGTGCCGTGAAAACCGGAATTGGAGAAACAATGAATGGGGACGAGTACTCTTCACAGATGAGAGCAGATTTAGTTTGAGTAGCGATTCTCATCGCATACTCATCTGGAGAGAGCGGGGAAGACGCAATCATCCCTCGAACATCATTGAAGGGGACAGGTATGGAGGTCGCGGTGTTCTCGTTTGGGGAGACATCATGCTTGGTAGTCGTACAGACCTTCACATCTTCGACGCAGGTTCAGTCAACGGGACCCGTTATTGTAACGAGATTCTTCTTCCATATGTGCGTCTTTTTAGAGGCGCTATGGGTCTGCAGTTCCTTTTCATGGACGACAATGCACCATGTCATCGCACAGTAGCTGCCGAACAGCTCTTAGAGAGTGAAGATATTGAAAGTATGGATTGGCCGGCACGATCTCCGGATCTCAATCCCATCGAGCATGTATGGGATTTTCTAGGCAGACGCTTGGCAGCTCGTACCTTACCACCAGTAACGATTCGGGAGCTTCGATTGGCGCTGCAAGACGAATGGGCAGCAATGCCTCAACAACTCATTGACACCCTCATTCTCAGTATGGGGCAGACGTTGTGAAACCTGCCTAGCAGTCAGGGGAGATCATATCCCCTACTAAAGACCGGATGTTTCTTGCTGGACACCCATCACAGGGATGGTTTGGCCTTCAGTCGCATTGCGCTCCATGCTACTTTTTCAATCAAGCTTCTTTTTATCCCTCTGATTTCTCTTTTAGTAAGTGTTGCTTACATATTACACATGTCCTTACGTATTGGGGATCTTACGGTATTAAATGTGTTGATTTGGAAAGCTTTTGTACAAAGTTATATTGAAAAACCGTCTCGTCCTTAATTTTTGCACACCAGTGTATATTTAGCTGAGATCTATATTTTGTCTTCAAAGCAGGCACCGCAGAAAATCTGATTTAACAAAGGCAGGATGTTGAAAATGGTAATAAAGGGTGTTTTTTTAGAGGTATAGAACTTTAAATTGCAATAAAACAACGATGTATTATTCGATTGACATGAATTTTTTTTTATTCGAAAGATAATCTTGTGGCATTACATTTTAAATATGATTTCTGGCACAGGACTGCCACGGCTGGCTCGGATGTAGTCCAATCTGGACGTCCAATTTTCGATGACTTTTTCCAACATTTGTGGCCGTATATCGGTAATAACACGGCGAATGTTGTCTTCCAAATGGTCAAGGGTTTGTGGCTTATCCGCATAGACCAATGACTTTACATAGCCCCACAGAAAATAGTCTATCGGTGTTAAATCACAAGATCTTGGAGGCCAATTCACAGGTCCAAAACGTGAAATTAGGCAGTCACCAAACGTGTCTTTCAATAAGTCGATTGTGGCACGAGCTGTGTGACATGTTGCGCCGTCTTGTTGGAACCACAGCTCCTGGACATCATGTTTGTTCAATTCAGGAATGAAAAAGTTAGTAATCATGGCTCTATACCGATCACCATTGACTGTAACGTTGTGGCCTTCATCGTTTTTGAAGAAGTACGGACCAATGATTCCACCAGCCCATAAAGCGCACCAAACAGTCAGTTTTTCTGGATGTAACGGTGTTTCGACATACACTTGTGGATTAGCTTCACTCCAAATGCGGCAGTTTTGTTTGTTGACGTAGCCATTCAACCAGAAGTGCGCTTCATCGCTAAACAAAATTCGCTTATGAAAATCGGGAACAACGGCAATCTCCTTTTGGTCCCATTCGACGACAATTTGAAAGCGTTGTTCAGGCGTGAGTCTATTCATGATGAATTGCCAAACCAAACTGAGAATAAATCACTTGACGGCTGTTAAATCGGTCACCATCTTGAAAAGTAATGCCTACTTAAACTTGTATACCTGGAAAAAAACACTCTTTAGTATACGAAGTGATTTTGTTTTCAGTACAGAAAATTCATCATCCACCTCTACCCAAAATTCAAAGAGCGGTTTATAACAAAATTGTCTTTTAACTTTTCACTGGATGTGAAATCTATGAAGATTTCTTCTTCGGAAGTTGAGAGCCCTTCTGGAGTATCTTGAAATAGATCCCTAATCCACTCGTAAGTTGCTACCAAGTTGTCCTCATCCAGAAAATACTTTTTAAAATTCTTTGCCAACATGGCTAAATGATTTTACACGGTTTTAAATACAACTTTCACATGTTGTTCTTCAGATTTGTAATTTTAACACATAACGAGCTGGGGCTTTTTTCCCCTTCATTTACTTCAGTAGTGGTAAATCCAAAATTTAAGTATTTTTGAGAATATTGCCTTGATTTAATTTTCGGAACCATGCTAGTCTGTGTATTTGCTGATTCTTTATTATCGTCGAATGTTTGCTTACGACTTAAAAATGTATGCATGATTTTGTTTTAATCTACTGCCGTAAATACTTAATTACCGTGAATTACAATTAACGTGCAAATTAAAAAATGTACATTCAAGCTAGATTCGGTAGCTATAGAAGTATCGAGTCGACCAAAACTGACTGGAATTGTACGAGGAAAAGCACTTTTACATGTTTTGGACAGACGTCCGATAGTTTGCTCAGATTCACGCAAACGTACCCGATAATGCCAGATGTGATGGATATGATAGAGAGCAACATATATAGACTAGACTATTTTTTAATGACATTTGTACTTTGATAAATGAATGCTGAAGGAAATAAATCTTTAATTAAATATATCATTTTGCGATCTGTTCCAATTTAAAAATTAAAGAAAGAAAAATAACATAATAATAAGTAAGTAATATATATTTTAAGTGTTTTCTTAAAATAAATATTACTTGAAAGTTACAGATACAAAATTTAATATACTTATCGTATTAATTTGTACGATTTATAATTAAGAACGTATTGTAAATTTAGCGTCTCTCAAAGTGCATTTTTATTACAGTAAATACATCATTGTTGTACAGGGGGAAGCGACAAAAATTATGATTGAAAATTGGGTCGCCAGTATTGAAAGTTTGAGAAACACAGGCATAAGTTGTAGTAAAAAGTAGAATGGCTGATATTTTCACTGTTTTTCTATATTAGCCAATAAGAATCTACACTATTTTAATTAATTATTAATTGCACCTGACAACTTTCCAAATACCTTGTTTCACTAATAATTAATTCGATTTTAAAAAATATGTCACAACAGTGATATATTTTTCTTAAAATTCATATTGAATTAAAGTAAACACATGCAAAATTTAAGCAATATTTTACTAATCGATTGATGCATTATAATAATTCATACAAAATGAGGAACTGAAGAAAGTGTGTTGAAATATATTTAAATTATTAAAAGTGTACGACAGTTGTGACGCTGATTATATCTAGAAAATTTTTCTTCATTAATTTAGCATTCTTTTCATATTTTTGGGTCAAATGATTTTTCCACTTAAAATCTTTGCTTCAGACAACACATGTGTCAAATCCCGAGATGAGTGAGTATTAACGTCGCACTATTCAGCTACACGAGGGCTTTTGGCGATGGACCACGTAATTTTGAACCATGGTCAAGTGACGTGGATGACACCTGAGCTGTCTCTCGACAGATTTAGCGTGCATCGCTGCCCTACCCGCGGGTCTTTAGTGGTACTGGGTTCGAACTCATGACACGCCTGCCACGATCCGATACCTTGACCCCTGAGCTACCGCAGCCCTACAAATCTCGAGATAGTTTAGGGGTTGTGATCACGAGCCCGTGGCTGCGGTGTGTCATAAGTTCGAACCCTAGTACCAGTGGAGACTCACTGTGTAGAAGGGCTGATGCATGTTAATTCTGTCGAGGCTCAAAATTTTCCCATTGGCGTGGGGTGGTAGGGAGACTCAAAAATTACGAGTTCCATTGCCAACAACCCTCGTGTTGCTTAAAAATGCGACAATAATTAACATTCACTCACTTGGCAAAAAACAGTGGCGTAACGGATAACATTATGGGCCCTCAGCAAAATCAGGTTTTGTGGGCCCCAAGACAGATCTTACAAACATTACGTACTTTGTGTCAGTCAGGCTTTGGGCCCTCCTACAATGCGAGGGTGTACGTTACGCCACTAGCAAAAATCATTTGCTGAGATTGCCATTGAAGTAACCTTAGAACGGAAACGTAATCTTAGCAAGAAAATGCATTAGATCCTTTGTCATTTGAATTATATTTGCTTTTTATTAATATTTGAACTCATTTATCAAAATTCTCTAAGAAAGTTTCTTCTTAAAAACCAAAAACCATGAGGATATATTATATAGTGTAAATTCTCTTCTAAATATATATATTTGGAATAGCATATTTAAGAATAGACACCATGGGGTGGGAAGGGGTTAAATTTGCTTTTTTTAAAAAAACTTTGCATATAACTTTTTAAATAGTTCCTATTTCAATCTGTCGTCTGGTATTTTTCAATTCTTACTATTAGTACTATTAGTTCATACTCTCCGTATATATATATATATATATATATATATATATATATATATATAATATATATATATATATATATATATATATATATATATATAATATATATATATAATATATATATATATACATATACCTTGTTCAAATTTTCAATCGTTAAAGAATACTTTTTTTCATCCACTCAAGTTCAAATACAATTTTATAAACTTGTAGTGGATGACACTTGATGTTAATACAGTTTTTTCAAGTATTAATTCATTAATTTAATTTAATTAATAAATAAATAGTGCTAAAAATAACAGTCCAGTACCGTATATAAAAAGGAAAATCTATTGTTGTATCTCTGTAGTGCAATGGATAGCGCGTTGGACTTCTAATCCAAATGTCATGAGTTCAAATCCCACCTGGGATGGCCTGATTTCAGAGAATGTTATTTCTTTTCTTACTATAGTATTTTATTAGAATAATTAAATTTAATTAATGAATGAATAATAACAAACAAACAAATAAAAAATAGTCTAACATCATATATAGAAAGAAAAACGGAAAATTGCAAGGAAAATCGCTTTCTAATCTGGGACTCAATATTGTGATTCTGTCACACGTATATACATATTTATATTAATTGTAACTATTTAATAAAAAGTAACTAAAATAAAAAATTTCTTTTTGTGGACCCAAGTAGGAATTCACTTAAATTTTTTTTATATATTTATTACTTGTTCATAATACATTCAAGTCATTTTCGACGAACTATACCAGTGGAAAATGTTGAGATAAATGAATAAAAACAAAAACAAACATGGGTTTATCTACGAAAAAGGGAGATGTGGAAATGCTGTAATAATTATAAATACACATTTCTGATTTTAACAAATTAGAAAGAAGAAAATGCATATTCGCTGGAATTTCGGGAGTTATTACTTTTAGAAGAAAACGAACAGATCGATTCAATTCTTACTAATCTTTTCATCCTCTCAACAAAGTTAAATGTATTTCTAGGAATCAGGTAATGCAGGAAAATTCGCTGAAATCATTCTTAGTTGCGTTCAAGGAGAGAGAAAAAAATCAAAGACGTCGCCCCTTTCCTTCGAAAGGTCATGCAATATCGATCAAATGTCCACCAATAAACTTAAAATATTTTCATTCTTAAGACCCCTGATGGTAAGGCGGAGTCCCATCGTTATTAAACCTGATGTACAGTGTTCTATTTTTTTTTAGCTTATTTCGAAAACTGTGTAAAAGGAGCAATTTTTCACAAATAGAATACGTGAATAAATGTAAAGGTATTTTTATGTGCGTAATCATTCGTAATTTTTATTACATATAATAAACTTTATTTAACTTCATTTATACATTTTTATATATGCGTTACCGTTAAAGTGTGAAATTCGCTATTTCATAGAATAACTAGGTATTTCATGAAATAACTAGACAAGTTAAAGTATATAAAATTATTGAATTCTATGATTAAACTAGGTATTCTATAGCAGTGTTCCCCAACCTTTTTATCGCCGCGGACCGGTCAACGTTTGTTAATATTACCACGGCCCGCTGAGGGGGAGGACGTTGATTGTTTATATTTTAGACTGTTTTGATTTAATAATTTTAATTTAATTGTATTTAATCGTGACTTTAGAATAAAATATAGCTACACCAAAAAATGAATATAAAGTGATTTAACAGGGAATATAAAGTGAGATTTTCATAAAAAGTAGCCGAAACCCAAGAAAAATATACCACAGTAAATAACAGGAAATAATTTAATGTTTCTTGTGCGGACAGGTACTATTTGATCCACAGACCGGGTATTGGAGACCACTGTTTTATAGAATAATGATTACTTGATCGTTAAAGTATGAATACGGCACTCGAAAGTTCTTTGAGCCTGTTCCAACTGCTTTAAGTTTTTAACCGCTTTTACAGCTACTTTACAATGTTTGTTTCAAAAATAATGTTCAATGTAATTCAAAGTGTCATCACAGCAATCCTTGTTCTAATAAGTAATTAAAAATAAAATAAACGTACATATTTCATAAAATTTAAATTAATATTCTCTTACATTTTTGTTTGAAAAAGTTCACACAATATTTTTGTAACACAACAATTTTTCTTCCCAGGGGGCAAGTATTTTTTTTTTATATTTAATTGTAACTATTTCTGCACACTCAACATAATTTTTTTCTTTATGTTTAACTAATGTTTGTAATATGAGCAATAATAAACTATATTTCATCTGCTTTTCCTTATTAATTTTTTTCTTTATGTTTAACTCATGTTTGCAATAAGAGCAATAATAAACTATACTTCATCTGCTTTTCCTTATTATTTATCAATTAATCATCCGCGATAGGGATAAAATATATTTTTCGGGAGATTATAGCTATTTATGATCAATTAATTTATAAAATAACTTTTAAATTGTTTATTTTTGACTTAAACGGTCTACCATTAGTTACTTCAAAGAATAACTAGGTAAAGTGTATGAAATATTTAATCTCTATTGTACACCTTAACTAACTTGCCTAGTTTTTTTTTCAAGAAATACCTAGCTATTCTATGAAATAACTGGATTATACGCTTTAGTGGTAACATATATATTATATGAAAAACTGTAGATTTTACTCATAGGTCTAAATCAGTGTACCTCTCCCTCAGTCAAGCCCCTCCTATAGACCTACAGTTTTTAAATTTTTAGCATGAAGATTACATCCCGGAGCTTACATCCAAGTTATTTAAAAATGTAACCCCACCCATAAAAGTAGTATGTGTTCATTTCTGTTTCCATGTCTAGTTGTATCATTTTCAGAAGAAAACGAATCTCATTTTAATTTATATCTCTTAAGATTCTCAATATATTAATTGGTATATCGCATTTCGATTATTATTAATAGAGTTACGAAGTACAGTTTGGAAGTTCATAAATCCGTCATTCAAGAATTCAATGTGTGCATTTGTGGATACGTATATATATATATATATATATATATATATATATCAATTTTTCATATAAAAGCATAAATAAAGGTTTTTCATGCAAAGTTGTTATTTTTATAAAAAGGAAAGAGCGAGAAAATGCTCCAAAAATTTGTTTAGAAAATAATATTTACAGTAAATTACTATCAATGCTTATCGAAATGAATGCAGTATAATCAGTGGCGCACATAGGAATTTTTCAAGGGGAGCGTCCAGGGTCGAAAGTTCACAAATTTTGTATCATGGTCCAATACGCCACTCAACGTATTATTTTGATTTTGTCGATTTTCGAGAAAAATAACAGTATTTAATTAATTATTGAATAAATAATTCGCATTAATTAATAAAATTAATTATTAATGACAAATACTTAATTTTACATACTATATACATAGGATTATAATCAATCGAAAAAAATCAAGGGCCAGGGGACCCCCACCCCCTTTGTGTGTGCTACTGAGTATAATGCATGCACAATAGAACTCTCATTAATCCGGATACGTCCGGATAGGTTGTCCGATTGAGGCAAAATAACACATAAAATGAGCCAAGGTACACAGCTAAACATTCTGTACAGTAGTGGTTTTCAAACATTTTTGACTTACAGAACCCTTAGAACTATAAGGGTTTTTTGTGGGATCCCATTCCACCCACACTTAGAGGGGTATATTTTAAAATAATATATAAAGTAGATCAATATGTGTGTGTTATAGATACTTTATGTAAAGGCACTTAAAAAAGTATTTTATTTGTTATTATAAAACTTTAATTTAGTTTTTAATATAATTTAATCATTAGTAATATTAATTTGTGATCCAAATGTCACCTACCCCTGCATTATATTTAGTAATTGGGGTATGTACTTGCACATTTTTATACAAATTTTGAAGTCTTGTTGAAATTATCTGCTGTGTCGCTTTTTTGTTTTTATATTTTGTTTCCGTAGCCATTCTGAGAAATATTTTTCACTTAAAAATATTGTTTTAAATGGCATTAAAATGGTTATAGCTATGGGAGAAACCCTGTGTATTTTGCAGGAGAGAGACTTTACAACCTAAAATTTAGGAGCTGTTCTGCTTCAATTTGAAATTTAACGTCGAATCTGTTGATGTGTCGAAAAGTTGCTCTTACTCTTCTTCATTATGGGTGTTTTTTGCCACAAATGTAAAAAAAAAGTACATTTTCCATTAGGAAACTAATTAATTTTCAAAACTTTGTACCGAAGAATATGTCGTAAAACCCGGGATAATAAACACAAAAATATTCACAATCTAGTAGGTAGTACATATAAAGAGAACACACGTTTTAATATTCTTTTATTATATTATGTTACAATTTTTAAAAAGTTTTGCAAAATAAAGTTATTACGCATAAATAAAATTTTTAGTTTTAATGACAAGGATCAGCGTTAGATACTTGTGGTTACACAAATTTCTTAGAGAAAGCGAATCCATTTTACATACACATTTATAATTTTCTTTTCGATATTTTATTATGACTCGTGGAACCCCGAGGCTCCGTGAAACACAGTTTGAAAACCACTGTTCTAGAGTAATCATTTACTCAATATTTTTTTATATAATTTGATAAATGTTACTAATAAATATAATGTATGCTTTTGTTTTGCTAATAAATACAATGTAAGCTTCAATTAACTATTTTACTAACTTATTAATATCTTATTCTTTTCCAAGTAACCTATTATGAATAATCCTAATTGATCTTTATATGAATTGTTTACATTCCTTGCTTAGTATTAAAAATATCTTACAAATCAAGAGATAAAATTCTGAAAATTAGTGCCCAAAACATGAGGCCTATTAAAAGAATAAGAAAATGGACCGAAATGCAGAATTATGATTGTTTTCTAAATCTGTGAAATATGTAATAATAATAAAGTAAAGAATATTTTTAATGTCACATTACTGTTTTATTGGCTAACATCAATACTATTTTATGCAGTTTTTTTATTATTATTATTCTTATTATGTTATTTATTTACTCTTTTGATTCGAAAAAACCCGCTGACCTTCACTGGATTATCATAAACATCCGGCGGTATGTCTTCAGGTGCGGAAATTCATGGTTGGCTAACTTTCATCCCTCACTGTGGATCTCTTTCTCTCATTTCGACTTACTAAAAAACAAAGAAAGAAAGATAGCGTATAGTGTAAAACAAAAGGTAGAAACGAAGGTTGGTTCAATTAAACTTTTGTATTATTATATAAAAGTTTAAATGTGGAAGAGTCTGATTTATATAGCTTTTTTGCAATTATGCCAACAGTGTTAATTTATACAATATACCTAAATTTGTAATAGAGGTCGGCAACCTATGGCATGCGTGCCACATGTGGCACGTGGCACAATTCTCAGTGACACTCTGCACTACTCAACAAATTCGTCAATTTTTGAGTGGATGGAAGTTAATAAATTTGTATTGGATCTTATTTGACAAACATTTTCAAAATTATGGACATTTACGGAATTACGTAAAAATCTGAAAGATAAATTTACAGCTATTTTTGTAAATTATTGAAAGTAATTGTTGGAGAGTTTTGTTTGAAGAGAGAAAATTGCATGTGTTCCACCTTCTGCTTTTGGTTCTACATATCTAAGTAAAAAATCTTTAATCATTTGAAAAATATTTCAAGCCCGCATAGAAATTGTTTAACAGCTGAATGCTCAGAATCGTGTTGAATTGAAAGTCACAAATTATACCCCTGATTTTGCGATATGGAAGTAGAGCGACTAGGTTCTCATTAAAAATTTTATCTTTTTATTTAACTATAATGAAGGGAAATACTTATATATTATGCTGTATACTTCTTACTTTAATAAATGTGCTTAAAAATACATAAAATATATGTATAATTAATTTTTTTTTTATTTTCGTCGAAGAAATAGGTATATTTTATAATGCTTATTCTTATATTAAGAAATGTCTTTAAATTATACAAAATTAATATATAATAAAGCCGTAAATTTACATTTTTGACCTCTATTCTCTAATTCATGATGCATTAGCGCGGGAATCGAATTGTTTCAAAAATGTTCTACTGTGTGGCACGTGGAATCATTTTGGAAGATTGGTTTGGCACGCCACAGCTAAAAGGTCGTCGACCCCTGGTCTATAATATATATAACTAACAAAAAAGGAGATATAATTATTTTTGTTTAACATTAAGTTATGCATTGATTGATATACTTAGCTTGTTCACTTAATTTTGGAAGTATAATACTCATGCAAAAAATAAATAAATAAATAAAATACTATCAAGAAGTGCAAAGTTTTAAGATATTATAAGACTGTATATTTCTAATTATTATTTTTCATTGTTTTTAAGTGCATGATTTGGAAATGCTACAAGGTTTCGAATGAAACTGAACACTAAATATTCAAATGTGGCGAAAGACTTCCATAATCAAAAGAAAAGTACTCAACAAACTATCCCTCCATACATTTTAGCACGCACATACACAAATTATTCATAACAATTCAAACTTAGTACAAGTAAGAGAACATTCTAGATTGTCTTTTTTAATCACAAACAAATAATATTAACTCTGAATTTCACAAATCGTGTATTATTTCTTAATATTTACGAAGATAAGTTTAATTATAAGTCTTGAATGTGTTTTAAAATGCAGGCTTTTTTTAATGAACCAGAATGATTCATTCACTTTGCTTTTAAAATTGCACTAAAGCAGTGATCTTCAAGCTGTGTTTCACGGAGCCCTGGGGTACCACGAGACATACCCAGGGGCTCCACGAGTCACAGTAAAAAATCGAAAAGAAAATTATAAATGTGTATGCGAAATGGATTCACATTCTCTATGAAGTTGGTATAACTACAAGTATCTGAAGCTCATCCCAGTCATAAAATAAAACTGAGACTTTTATTTACATGTATAATAAGTTTATTTTGTAATGTTTTTGAAACTGTTATTATAACAGTCATAATGAAAGAATATTAAAACTTTTTTTTTCTTTATGCACTACCTACTAGATTGTGAATATTGTACTGTTTATTATCCCGGGATTCACGAAGCAATTTTATAAACTCGTTAGTATAATGTTTTATAAAGCTAAATAGTTTTGTAACGGAAAGTACTTTTTTTTCATTTGTGAAAAAAAACCTCCTATAATTAAGGAGAGGGAATAAACTTATCAACAGATCCAACGTTAAAATCTAAATTTATCCAAGAACAGATCCTATGGTTTAGGTTGCAAATTCATGCAAAATACACAGAATTTTTCACACGCTATAAACATTTTAATACCCTTCAGAACAACATATTTAAGTAAAAATTTTCTCTCAACGCGAGTGGCTACAAAAACAAAATATAAAGACAAATGATATGCGACTGCAGATAATTTCGATACACTCGAAACATGCACACAACACATTATATACACTCGAAAATATGTGTAAAAAAACGCAAGCACACGTATCCGAGTTATTCAATATAAAACATGGTTAGAGGTGATATTTAGACCCCAAATTAATATTAATGAGTATATATATATATATATATATATATATATATATATATATATATATATATACATATATATATACATAAATCATATTAAAATTACATAATAACTCTTTTAATAACGAATACAATACTTTCTTAAAATTATTTTTACATATAGTCCCCAAAACATATTGATCTACATATATACTTTTTAAATATTATCTTAGAATATATTTTTCTAAAGGTGGAATGGGGTACCCTGAAAACATCTTATAGTTCTGAGGGTCCTATGAGTCAAAAAAGTTTGAAGACCACTGCGCTAAAGGAACATTGATGCACAAAATATTATTCATAAATAATTTCGCGATTTTGAGTCACGGCCAAATGACAAGGACAGCACTCAAGCAGGTAATTTTCTCACCAAATGTTTACACTATGCAACATAAAGAATTTGAAGTGTAGGTCGAACGAAACTTATTGTAACCCCAGTTCTTAATGGAATCCGAATTCGTTGGCTACGAAGTTAACAAAACATAAGTAAGATAACAATGGCCTCTCTCTCTTCATTGAGAGAATTAGATAAAATCTCTCCTCATAAATCACCATTTGCTTTTTATTTGAAATAAGGGCTAACACATTGATAGTTTATTTAATTTATTGCTGAAAGGAACAGCTGTACATGATATAATCTCAAATGAAAAAATAAAATATTTCAAGGATATATCAAAAGGAAGAGCAGGGGTCTGTGTGTTTTTTTACAACTTATTTTGAACTTTTTCCCTATATTTTTCTGTACTAATAACAAATTTGAGTTTAATACCTAATTTCAAGTTTGGGTATTATGAATTGTGAACTTCTGGACCTAAATATTCCAAGATTTCTGAGGGAACTTTCAATACAGCACACACATAGCTCAGCTACTTATTTTCATTAGATTTTTAAATGGAGCAAATACAATGTGTAGCTTTTATTTTCATGAAAACAAAAAGAGAATGTTATGAAAAAGTTTGCTTGCTTTAAAAATATATTTCAAGTGATTTTGATTTCTATGTATACTAATCCTTCATACAATTCCAATAATTTTACATTACGCTCGGTACATTTTAACAAACACCAGCTATGTAACAGAAATAGAAAATGTCTGGATCGTACTAATTTTTTTTTCAATTACTGTAGCAAAGACTTCTTTATACACAGTAAAAATTTTCTTATATACATATTATTTATATCACAATTATGCAATATTTTAATTATTTTTATTGCAAAAAGAAAGGGCTTTATTTAATTTTTTAAATCTTTTTTACTTTCTAAAAATGTATACATTTGCACAAACATATATAGTACCTATGTAGTTTAATAAAGTAATAACAATAGACAAAACTACTGGAATAATATACACTGCTCAAAATAATTAAAGGATATTGCGGTTTTAGGTGGATCTTGTGGCTGGGAAACTTTTTAGCTGATTGATACATGGTCGACAGACCTAGTAGGTTATATGAGAATAAATTACACATGTTTGACAGAAAAAAAATGCATTTTATTGCGCATTTGTGTACAAAAGGAAAAAAACACAATTTGTGCATATGAGAAAAAAAGAATAAGAAAAGGTGTTTTCTTCAAAGGAAATCATTTTCAGTAGGAGGTATGGTTTCCACGGACGGCCAGCAACGTTGAGCACATTTGAGGCATGGAGTCAATGAGGCTATTAATCACGAGTAGGGGTATTCTGTCCCACTCTTCCAGAAGAGCTCTTTCCAGTTCTTGGAGAGTTTGTGGGGGTGGTTGGCGGCCAGCAACTCGTCTTCCTAGAGCATTCCAAACGTGCTCTATTGGATTCATGTCTGGAGAACACGCTGGCCATTCCATTCGTACGATTCCTTTCTCGAAAAGGAAATCCTCCACCAGGTTAGCCCGATGTGGCCTGCAGTTATCGTCCATTAAAATGAAGTCATCTCCGATTGCTGCAGCGTAAGGGACTACAATAGGTCTGAGGATCTCATCCCTATATCGGCGAGCAGTCAGAGGTCCATCTCGAATGATGTAGAGGTGTGTGCGCCCGTCAATGGAGATGCCACCATACACCAACACTACCCCACCGCCAAATCTGACACTTTCGTGCACGAACGCAGGATTATTCCTACTGCCACGGTCCCTCCAGATGAAAATAAGCCTATTATCCGGATAAACAGAAAAACGGGACTCGTCAGAAAAAAGAAGATTGCTCCATTTATTTCTCCTCCAGTTGTTCACATGCTCTGTTGCCCACTCCCTGCGGTCGCGACGATGCCTTGATGTTAGTCTAACACATACCATCGATCGGCGAGCATACAGACCTACACCATGGAACCGGTTTCGGACAGTCTGAGTTGAAACCCCGGTGCCAGTAGCCGAGCGAAGGTGTTGTTGGAGAAGAGTAGCGTTCATATTTGGTGTCTCCGAGCCATTAACACTAAATAACGATCTCCATTGGGCGTTGTTGCCCGTCTACGACCTTGTCCTGGTCTTCGGCCTGCACTTCCAGTCTCCAAAAAACGGTTCCAGATCCTAGAAATCACACTTTGTGACACTCCAATGGCTTGCGCTATTTCGGCTTGAGTTTGGCCTCCTTCTAACCTACCAACAACTCTCCAAGCTTCTGAATCGGTTAAATGACTTCGCTGAGACATCGTACTCATCGAAACAAAGCAGTCACTAAATACCGATCATCCTTGTCTTCATTTCAGTTGAAAGTCAAATTTCATTCGCTGCCGCTGAAGCGACGTTTTTGACGTCGAACTCAAAATTAGCATACTTCACAGTTTGAAAATCAGAAAAATTTGCATTTGTGACTCTCTTCTTCCATTTTCGGCAAAAAAAAATTTCGCTTATATCTTTATTTTATATAAAACTTACAATATCCTTTAATTGTTTTGAGCAGTGTATATATTCCACCGTAACATATATACCGCATTTATTTGAATCTAAGCCTTTATCGATTCTAAGCCGCACCCTAAATTCTCAACAAGATTTTGTGAAAAATGAAAAATAGAGAGAGGGGGGGGGGATCCAATTTTTACAAAATTAAAATAAATTTAAAATGAGAACTAATAAGAGAGAGAGAGAGAGAGAGAAGTGAATAAAATTATTTATTTTATCAATGTTATAAACTTTTAAATGCATACATGAACCTGTATAATTGCTCTAAATACTCCATCCAACAATTTTTTCCCCTTCGATTCTACGCAGCGCCCTATTTTTAGTAGTATTAACATTGGTAAAAAAGTGTGGCTTAGATTCGAGTAAATACGGTATATGTGTATATTTGTGTGTTAATGTGTGTATGCATATACACTATTAGTCTGATGAATTTGCATAATGTTATGCACAATGACAAAATTCCATGAATAACGTCGAAATACCTACATATCAAGATATCGGAACCTATAGCAACCCTTTTTTTTTTCAACAACAAACTTAATAGTTGCATTCATTAGTTATAATCCTAACACAGAGACCAGAGTTTACTGAGCTTCTCTAAAATATATTTTATCACATATATACATTTTGTAACCTTGACAAATACAAAGCTAACGTGTAAAATCGAAGGAGGACATATAAAATATTCAACTGTTTTACATTTTCGCAAAGGCAAAAAAAAAAAAAAAAAAAAGAGGGAGAGACAGATGTGTATTCATATTGTGGTCTATGTAAACAATAACCAAATCATCTTTAAAAGTTTTGATATTAATGTCGGAATTTTCAGAAAGTTTTTGGCTGTTTGTACAGTTGCGTAAAGTATATTTGGCCCATGAAGCAGGAACAAATTCTTCCTCATAGCCGAGTCAGACAACATTTTGGGGGGATTCTTTGACCTAAAGGTCGCAGACGTTTCACTCCCTTATTTTCCCTCTTAAACGCTTCTCTTCAGCCTCCAGAGTGTTTTTTTTATATATAAATATATTCCAGGCACAGCAACAATTCCAGTTCTTCACGAAAACTGTGAGCTCTTTTCAGTGCTTTACAAGATGCGACATTGGGATTCCCTCTCATAATTTCATTTTTTTTTAAATGAATTTTTGTTTCAGAGCGTTAATTAGCAGAAATGTTTTCTAAATGCCCCCGTTATTTATTTAAAAAGATTTTTAAGAAAATAAATAATAATCAGATGCATAGTGGATTGTTGAAAAAAAAAGTAACTAGCAGGAGATGCAAATATCACAAAAATATACTTTAACGAATTTTTTTTAACATTTCATATATTTTAATTAGACAGTTCAAAAGTTGAAAATCAGGCAATAAAATGGTCAACACATTGGCATTAAAAAAAATAGTCGAATTACCAAAAAAAAAAAAGACTACAGATTATAAAATAATTTGGCTTTCAAAAATTGGTTTCAAAATAAAGTTGTATTCGATGATTTTAAGAAAGTCTTGGATCAATTCTCATTTACACGAATTTACATTGTTGTCTTTAAGAAATAAGGTAGACTTTCAATTATAAATGTGTTAATGATACTTAGTGCATTAAAGAAATGGTAATTATTACATATATGGAAAAAAAGTTATAGATTTGCTTTCTCTCTATTTTTATATTAATTTTAATTTAAAACTATTTAATTTGTCATATACCGTTAATTTTTAATATAAAAATATTTTACGTATTAATAAGATATGATAAAAAGCAGTTATACAGAGTGTTTTTTTTTTCAGGTATAGAAGTTTAAGTTGGCATTACTTTCCAAGATGGCGACCGATTTAACAGCTGTCAAGTGATTTATTCTCAGTTTGGTTTGGCAATTCATCATGAATAGACTCCCGCCTGAACAACGCTTTCAAATTGTGCAATTTATTTCGAAAATAATGGTCGATTTTCATAAGCGAATTTTGTTTAGCGATGAAGCGCACTTCTGGTTGAATGGCTACGTCAACAAACAAAACTGCCGCATTTGGAGTGAAGCTAATCCACAAGTGTATGTCGAAACACCGTTACATCCAGAAAAACTGACTGTTTGGTGCGCTTTATGGGCAGGTGGAATCCTTCTTCAAAAACGATGAAGGCCACAACGTTACAGTCAATGGTGGTCGGTATAGAGCCATGATTACTAACTTTTTCATTCCTGAATTGAACAATCATGATGTCCAGGAGCTGTGGTTCCAACAAGACGGCGCAGCATGTCACACAGCTCGTGTCACAATCGATTTATTGAAAGACACGTTTGGTGACCGCCTAATTTCACGTTTTGGACCTGTGAATTGGCCTCCAAGATCTTGTGATTTAACACCGCTAGACTATTTTTTGTGGGGCTATGTAAAGTCATTGGTCTATGCGGATAAGCCACAAACGCTTGACCATTTGGAAGACAACATTCGCAGTGTTATTGCCGATATACGGCCACAAATGTTAGAAAAAGTAATCGAAAATTGGACGTCCAGATTGGACTACATCCGTGGCAGTCATATGCCAGAAATCATATTTAAAATGTAATGCCACAAGATTATCTTTCGAATAAAAAAAAAATTCATGTCAATCGAATAATACATCGTTGTTTTATTGCAATTTAAAGTTCTATACCTCTCAAAAAAACACCCTTTAGTAGGCAGAAAATATCTGCGTTCATTACTTGAATATCCTTGGTTCTTGGAATTTGTATCAACAGGCAACAGAGTTTTTGCATTTAGTTATCAAGTAAAATAGCTTAAGAAAATTGTGAGGCAATAATTGTTACGTTTTTGTGAGATACGAAGCAATTCAAGGACATGGAAAATAAAACGAAGGAAATTAGTACCAGTGAGCGTAAAATCAATGTGAAAATGTGAACAGATGGAAAAAGTCGTCGGGATATAGCCAGATCCGTTGGACGGCAGTATTCATCTATACAGCATGTTATTTATAACTTTAAATCTACAAGAGTTTACACATCCAAACCTCTTTTAAGTCGTCCATTTAAATTCACAATCAGAGAAAAACGAAGTATGACATTAATGGTGGAAAAAAAATCCGTATTTGTCTGCAACTTAAATAGCAACAGACATTCACGAGTAGTTTAACCAAAATATTTGGGCGGATACTGCAAGAAAAATCTTGATAAAGGCCGGATACCATAGTCGAGTGGTTCGCAGAAAGCTTTATATTTCAATGACCAACCGGCTTAAGCGGATAGCTTTTGAAAATGATCATATACATAAGCCTCTTGAGTTCCGGAGGACTGTGATATTCTCTGACGAGGGTAAATTTTGTATCTTCGGCATAAAAGGTTGTAAATTAGTCTGGAGAAAACCTTGCACAGCGCTTCAAAAAAAGCATTTAGTACCAAAAGTAAGGCACGGCGGCGGTGGAGTCATGGTGTGGGGGTGCATGGCGAGCAATGATGTTGGCAAGTTGGAGTATATATAATCAATTATGAACAAATATGATTACTTTGATGTCCTAAAAAGCAATTTAAAGGAAAGTGCCACCAAACTCAGCTTAGGATAATCGTTTCGTTTTCAACACGGCAACGATCCTAAGCACACCGCTGAGATTGTGAACCGTTGGCTCTTGTATAATGTCCCAAATCAACTGCACATGGCCCCACAGTCATCTGATCTGAATCCTACAGAACACCTATGAGATTTGTTGGAACGCAGGATTCGTCAACACAATGTATCTAGCAAGAATATGCTGAAGAGTGTTCTTAAGGACCAATGGGAAAAAATAAGTGCTGAAAAAATCCAAGATTTATTGCCGAAACGACTTCAGGAGGCTCACAAATGATGAGATTAACCAACCAGCTATTAAATAGCTCATTATTGTCTTTTTAAATAATTTTTATAGTTACTACTGAAACAGTGAACGCAGACTTTTTCTACAAGATTTTTGTTATTATGGTTACAAACCCGTCTTTATTTTAAAATCTATGAAGGTAAACCAAATTTACTTTTGTTATTTTGAATACTTAAAATGAACTAAATAAAATCTAATTAAAATTTGTTTTTTAAATTCCGGTTTTTAAACTTTTTTTTATTGTTCATGTAAGCAATAGTTCGTGAACGCATACTTTTTCTAGCTAGTGTATATTTAGTTATATTTTTCACATCAACATTGCCAAATGAATAACCCATGAATGCAACTTTTGTGGGATTTTAGTCTAGTAAATTCTTGAAAACGTCTCTCAAATTTGGTTTGGAGTTTTATTCACGGGTGCTTTCATTATCTTGGTAACCACCTGTGTTTCTTTAAGTATGCGTGTCTAAGATTTTATGTGAAGGCGGTCACCTCAAAATATCTTGGCGGTCCACCGGTAGATCGCGATCGACTTAATGCCCACCCCGGCACTAAATCATTTTTGTAAGTAATTGTAAGCTTCTTTTACGATTTATTTAGGATATGAGATTTGAAAGCTTTTGTGGTCCCATGGCAGGCAACACAATAGAGATTGTTATATCATTGAAAGAAAAATCATAGATCTTCAGAAAAGGGGGAAATTTTTAAAGAAATTGCTGAAATGTTAATAGGAGACATCCATTGATTCAAAAAGGGTTCATAAACTAAAAATCAACTAAAATTTTAACGTCCAAGCCAAGATCCGGCCACCCGTCTGCAGTGTTACCTCGAGAATCTTACTTTGTAATACGCTCTATAAAAATAAATCCAAGACTATAGGCTTCAGAAATAGCTAAAAATGTTGCTAAGATATTGTAAAAAAGTGTGACTTTGATTACAATTCGAAGAAAATTGAAAAAGGATGACTATCATGCCCGAGTTGCACTCAAGAAGCCATTCGTCTTTCAAATGAACAGAGCTAAGAGAATGAACTTTGCCAAAAAACAACTAAATAAGACACAATTTTTTAGAAAAATGTAATACATTCAATTGAAAGTAATTTTTGTAATTTAGCATCAAAAAGCACAAAAAAGTGCCTGCAAAAATTCCTGGGCAGATAGATCTTAAAAAAGAACATCATTTTTCGACTGTCAAACATGGAGGAGGAGGCATAATGTTTGGGGGTGCATTGGAAGCCTTTCGGCTAGTAATCTGGAATTATTGAATCAACAATGTAAAAAATTAGTTATTGGAACTTACTGAAGTAAAATATCAGGGCATATGCCGAGAAACTTGCGTCGAATGATGATTATTACTTTCAGCGGCACGGAGGTCCTAAGCAAATGGCTCTCATTGTGAAGCCATGGCTGTTCTGACATATGTCCCAATCCAATTCCGTAAGACAACCTAGTCCCCGGACTTACGCACAATAAAGCATTTGTGGGATTTACTCGAGTGAATAATCAGGGAGAACGTAATAACATCCAAGAAATTGCCCAAATCTGTTATAGTAGAAGAATGGAACAAAATATCCACAGATGAAACAACTAAGTTAGTTAAATCTCTGCCAAATATGCTGTTATAGAAAGAACGAAATAGCTTAAAAAGTATTAACTTTTAGTTACATTCCATTATTTTAAAAGTTTTTTTCCGGAGTACGCAGACTTTTGACGCACACGATTTGTGTCTTTCTCAAGTTATAAATATTTGTATTATTTTATGTAATAATCAGGTGATTGTTGTTTATATTATTTGAATTTACGACGTTAGAGGAATCAATAAAAATAGTATTGATTCAGAAATACTTCATTTAATTAGCGATTTTTGCATGAATATGAAAGATGATCGCCTGTACGCAGACTTTCGGAGGCAAGTGTATATTATTATTAAATTATAATAAATTATTATTTTTATAATATTAATTATTATTATAATAAATTAATAAAGCATATAATATCTGTGAGAATTTTATAATTCAGTGGTTACAAATTAATTATCAGCTTAACCCTCAAAAAGAGATTACGTTTTTATATTAAACCTCTTTCCTACGCTTCAAAAAATGTTTAAATTTATCTATAATAGCTTTGCAACAACGGCAAAAAAATAAACTAATTTAATCCCCAGAGGCTTCCTAATATTATATATGTAATGAGGAAAAAAGAATTTTTATTCCTAAACATTTTCATAATAAAAATAATACTTCTTATTTTTCAGTTCTAGATTCTGAAAATCTATCCAATGCGAAATTTCTGGAATACTATGCGATACGTAAAAAAAAAAGAAGACCCGTAAACGTTTCCCGCAAATATCTCAGAGAAAGAAGAGCATTCTCTCTCTCTCTCTTACTATTTCTCCTCCCCACCCACTTTCAATCTGATGTCGGTCCCCCCATCTTCACAGCACGGTCTGCTGGGAAGCGGCCAACTTGTGTTTACTGATTCAGCAGTCGCTCAAGGTCAAAACTGGCTGCACGTGCCGCTTTTCTTTCCTATTGCGGGATGTGCGCAGGTGTGAAACAGTTCACTGAAATCCCGTACCTCGATATTCATTATTTCTCAATGAGACATAGGGAACTATCGTAAAATCAAAGGAAAAAAATAATCACATATGTATAGTAAATTTTAATTACGAATTTAAGATGTTAAATTACTTTTCCAGGAATGTTTACAAATTTCAATAATAGATACTAGAAGCTATGGCGTCAGAGCATGCGCAGTTCCAATGTTATGATCCACCCTCCCCAGTCGATCGACCAATGAAATGCTGCGTTTTTGCCGCCACTCTTGGTATTAGGATGCTGCTCCGCCTAAAGCTCTAGTTTGGATACAACGCTCATCCGTGCACTCTATATTGTCAGAATTCCGCGAGCGGTTCTGTTTCGAAACAGATTGTTTTGATGCTGTCACTAGCTGTCATAGTCGCGGAAAGCGTTCATATGGCATATTCTATCAAAAAAGTACTCTGATCATTTTATATTTCTTTTATTATAATTTTTCAAAGTTTTAACGATTTTTAGTCGTCAACATGCAGCAGTGCCAAGCTATTTTCGAAAACTTCGATCCGGCTTCTAGGACCATATGCTGTGTACCGTCTTTTTGTCATGTCGGCGAGCCAATTGGCATAGGAAAATTATCTGATGCTGTCAGAGTGATATGCAATAATGAGAGCTGCGAAGAAGGGGAGTACATGCACAAAATATGCTTTGACCAGTGGGAGTATTCGGTGTTGACATTTCTGCGCTCCACGGGCCGCGCCCGTAGTTGGAGTGAAAAGCAACGCTTGCAGAATTTATGGACAAAAAAGGGGTATGATTTAGCATATAAAGCATGTGGATGTAAATGTGGAAAAGGTCATTTGCGTAAAGATCTTGATTGGAATCCTCCAACAGCTCCTATTGATGCGCAAATCAAGAAAAAACGACATCGTAAGAAGAAAAATGAGAAACCCTGCTTATCCATTACCGGTAACATACCAGCTCCAAAACCTGGGCTGACAGTCGGACAGCAAGTTCCTGTAAATCGCCTTCGAAGCTCTAGTATATCCAGCATGAGTTCAACATCTGGAAGTCCTCCTAATTCCGCTTCATCTGACTGTCCACTTTCTCCGTGTTGGGGAGTGAAGAATATCGTTCCAGAACGCAAAGAGCGTCATGTTAGTGGAAGCATTTTCTGTAGACGACAAGATTACTCCTCCTTTAATTCCTTGCCTCCTAATAAAATAAATTCCTACCACATCAAAATAGAGGACGAAGGCAATCAAGGAAACGACGAAATAAGGTGCTTTATTTTATCCACTCTTAGCGCTAATAAAACCTCTGGGGTTAATTGCATATTTTGTTACAATCCTATGATAATTTTTGATCGCTATCCATTGATTGATGGAACATTTTTTACGTCTCCTCGTCATTATTCTGGTAGTTCTATTCCTTTTAAAAATGATTGTCAAATTCAGTATCTGAACGCAATTTGTATGGCATGTTTGGAAGGGTGGAATGCTATTCTGCAATGTAAATTTTGCGGGAGCAGGTGGGATGGTAGCGATTTAATTCTAGGTACTATGTATTCCTATGATATAATTGCTGCTAATCCTTGTTGTGAAGAACGCCTAAAGTGCAGTAATTGTCAACAATTAGTTATGGTACCTGATCGTAGGTTTCAATTCTTTAGCGATTACAGTCGTAGTATAGCATGCCCTTCTTGTAATGCAGTTGATTATCATTTTATAAAACCCTTAACAACTTATTACATCAAGGGTTCGTGTTAAATAAGAAATAATTATTTGGGATATGGTGAATGTTATGAACATGGTGGAAGGATATATGTAGTTTTGTTCAAAATGTATGCTTGTATGGAGTAAACATACATAATTGTCTTTTTATGTGTTCAGCAAAATTTTATGTGTGCAAAATTTAATGTGTGCAAAGCACAAATCTTAATATAAAAGTTAATTCTCGCTATATGTACTGTTAATTTTACGATTTATATTAGTTTTGACTTATGTTAAATTTATGTCAATTTTTTCTTGTATCAGTTTTTTAGAACATACACCAAATGTGAGCTTCGTATCGAAACATTTTCAAAGCTTAATGTTGCTTTTTGTGTTCTACAAATACTCATCTGTAGTATTTAAATGCTGTTTTTCTCCTATTTTTTTGTTCAAAGCTCGAAAAAATTAAAATGAACTTGCTGAATACAATTACTAAGCAACGAAATATTTAAATGTAATGTCCTTAATATTATGCAATTCATACTATGTAAGTATTGAAATATTTGCTATTTTGTGTGTTGGAGGAAATCATGTTTGACTGTGATGTAAGAAACTTCAATACAAAATTTTTGCCTGTGTAAATTCCTCATGTTTAGCAATAATATCTTTGCTTCTGTCCTGTGATATGATTTAAAATTAGGAAGAGGATAGGAAAAAAAACACACCAGTGACTTTTAAATGTCTGAAATTTTTTTCTACTGTACTTGTAAATAATTTATGGAGTAATTTATAGAAACTCTTATTAGTGTAGAGTTTTCCATTTTTTTTATCTGATAATGCACAAAGTAATGAAATCAATAAATTTGGGATATTATAGAACATCCATGAAGTATTTTTGTGCAATTTTTTTTTTATCAGGTACTACCGAGCAATAATTGTAAATTATCTCAGCATACTGAGACTTTAAACAAATCACATTTCCTATGCTGTATGTTTATCTTTTTTACTGTAAATATGTGTCATTCGAATTCTTTTAGCTGAAGTAAAGTTAATAAAAGTAAATAGTATTGTTATATAAAGTTTTGTTGAGTATGGCTCTGTTCAAGTGTATGCTTAAAGATTTCAAGTAATTTTACTTTTGCTCATTTAAAAATAACGTGGAAGGTGATGGTATATTTATATATTGGAAATATATATGTATCATGTAGAGTGCACCTATATATATTGTAAATTTTTTTAAAAATGCAACTATTTTTTCATGTAAATTTAAAATTAATTCAGTTTTTTTTTTTTACTGGTCTGCTGGGAATACTTTGTTCCTTTGATAATTGAAGTTGTGATGAAAACTTATTGCAATTATATAAATGTGTTGTAATGTATAAAGGTTACTGAAAATATCTGAAAAAATGAAGTTACTAAAGTAACTATTTTAAAAGATAAGAGATGTGAACTCCCCCTCCAAAACCTTATGTACCGAATTCTTTTCATATTAAATATATCTTCATTATAATTTTGCATGCCATATATATTCAGTCATGTTTCATTAATTTTTTTGAAATGCAAGTTTTCTTCAAAAGTTGAAATATATATGCAAGTAAATTTTAAAGGAAAAAATATTAAAATTTTTTGTAACAGTTTATGCACATAAATTTTAGTATATTTAATTTTTAAAATATTAATTTTTTCTGAAATTTTAATTTTATTAAAGTAAAATATTTGTTTAAAATATGTATTCAAAATTAAGTACAAAATAGAGCTTTAATTTTTTTTCATTTTTCTTAGTTGTATTGTACAGTACTAATTTTTGGAATTTTCATCTGATTATATTATTTTGCAAGATTTTAATAGTAATAAGTATTTCGGTATATTAAAAATAAGAAAAAAAAATGAATTTTTTAGTGCAGTGGTGGCGGAAAAGATTCATATTGTAAATGCTGCACTGTTAAATGTTGGCAGTTGAACTTGTATCGTGTGCAGATTTTTTTATCCTCAATGATGCATACTATTGCTTGTTATAGTTATCTTTTAATGTGTGTACATATTCTAGAAGGGTTGATGTTAAAAAGAGTACAAAGGAAGTAAGGAAACTATTTCACTTTCGCTCAATGCTATTTGGTTGGGTTGAAACAGAGCCTAAAAAGTACAAAGATTGTCGGTCCTAACGCATTTGAAGTAGGACAGTTTTATTGAATTTTTTGCAAATGTCATTAGAATACTGTATGTTACAATTTTGTTAAAATTGATTTATGTGTTAAATGTGTATTTTTCGTGTGATTTCGGACATTTTACAAGTGTGGAAGTTTTTGCATGCCTGAGTCTGGTTATAAAATTCTTATTTTATTAAATAATATGGAAAATACATGATTTTTCTTTTTATATTGTCATATCTGAAGAAAAATTACCTGAAGTACTAGTTTTAGAAGTTAATTTACCAGTTTCAGCAACTAAGGTGAATGTATAGGAAAAATAAAGAACTTTTTATTTAAGTTGTACAATATGTGCTAAGTTAGAAATCAAATTTTAAAAACTATTTTATTACAGGCTATTTGAAGTATAAAAATGCATTTACTTATATTTCTATAGTTTAGTTAAATAATGTTAAAATTAAAGGGATTTTTTTTTCTTATAAATTCACTGTTCTTGGAATAACTATTTCAATTGAAATGTTTTTAATGTAAGTAACTTTAAAAATCAACATTAAATGAGATTACTTAAAATCGCTCTGTAGATGCACATAGTATGTATGTGGAGATGGGAGAGGATGTGGTGTTAGGGATATACTATTTTGGTTGCTTAGATTTCCTGTACAATAAAAATAAATTGCTTTTCATATATTTAATGTGGTGTCACCAATAGGTATAATTAGATTGTGTGTGTGCGCATAAGAATGAATAATTTTGTTACTTAAGGAAATAATAAATCAGGGTTTATTTAATGTTAAAAAAATTTAATTTATTAGTTATAAAATTTTCTTTTTTTATTGTTTTACTATTTTTCAGTTACCTTTTCATAATTTTAATACATTGCATTTTGGCTCATCTTTTAAGGTTTATTTTTTTCAGTGCTTAGTTAATAATTGTCTGGTTTGCAAATAAAATTATTAAAGCTATATATAAACATTTATTTAGTAGGAGTAGATTATCTTAATTATATATAATACAGGACTTCTTAAAAAGTATGTTACTAATATTTAAACTAAAAACTACTTTTACAGTAAGAATTTCAGTCATCACGTTTTATTATATGTAGTGGTAACTGTTAATATTATAGTGTGCTATCAAGTATAAATCCAAAATTAAATATTTGTTGGCTTTTAATGAAACCAAGTTTATTCAGATTATTAAGTTAATAGATGAAGTTTCGGTATATAGTTTACTCTGCAAAAGTTTGATTTTTGGACAGTAAATATGGCTTTTAAACAGCTTTATACTTGAAATATTTTTAAAAGTTTTGCTTGAGAAGTTATAAAAAAAGGAAAGAAGTAGAAAAGTATCTAGAATTATGTCTAGTTATATGTATTGAAGCATTTTTAAAAATATTGCATTTCTAAAAGTTTACAGTTAGCCATTTGAAGCCTTTAGAGATATTCTCAAAACAATTTTTGTTTCAAATTTTAATGCTGAAGAAAATTGGGTGTGTTAACCATTCTCAGTGATTGATAGTCATTTATATAAAAAAAAAAAATTTATGTATCGAGCAACAATGGTTTATGACTTGAATTTTGCAAAAAAAAAAAGTTGTAAATTCATTTTGGTTTGAGATAAGAGCAAATCTAAAACACTTTCCAAAATAACAAAGCCATATATGATTTTTAATACATTATGTTTCATGTAGAATCAAATTTTCTTTAGAGTTTTTTTCTTCCCCTTAAATGTAAATGTGCCCAGTTGCTTATTTCGAATATTTGTCTGGATGTTCAACGAAGGTAAAAATATGTGTGTTTGTGTATCAAAGAACAATTTGGAAAAAGTATTTCTTTATAGTTAATTCAGCTAATTATTTAATTTGTGGTTTATCTCTGTATTCAAGGTTATAAAAATATTTACTTTGATGTAAAGGAATTTGTAGGTGAAAAGAGTTTAAAAAAGCAATATTTAATTTTGTGGATTTCTTTTTTATTCTTGTTATAAAATTGAAATTTCTAATTATTGTGTGACATTGCATATGTATATCAATGTAGTACTTTCAAAAAAGGTACTTGGGTTTTGTTCATTAATTTTAAGAAAAGCTCATGATATGGCATTCAAGTTCACCAAATGTTATGTTCTGTAATATGCATGTATTATGCAATGTATATGTGTATGAGTGTATATTAAATGTAATATTTGAATTGTGTAATATTTGAATTGTGTATGTGTGTCAATATTGTCCTTTAATGTTCAAAATTAAACTGTATATATGGATTTTTAATCTTTCAACTGCTTAATTTCTTCCCCTTTTTTTTGTCCTTTACATAAATTTTTGTGAAAATATTGCCATTTTCAGAAGTTTGGGATTTAGTATTAGCATTATTATTATTTTTTATATTGATCTTGGTTGGTTATATGTGTATGGTTGTGGAAGAGAAATCAGATGCAACACACACACAGGTGTATACAATAAAGAAATATTTTTGGAGGATATGTATATAATGTTATATAATGTTGTATATGTATATATGTACACTTATTGAGGACTCCTAATAAAGTAAATCAATTGTAGCTAACGTTTGTGTGTATTTTCACTATAGATATATGGGAAGCTTTCTAGTTGTGTATTTGCATTAAAATGTATTCTAGGTATGTTAATGAGAATTTGACTTGACTCTCTGCCGTTTCAGGTGTATGAATTTTGCTACTGTCATTATACATGTACGATTCAAAATGTTCTTCACTGATATTTTTTGGAAAGAATTAGGTTATGATATACTTGAAATAAAAGTGATGTGTAGTAAAAACTTGTTTGAAATGGATTTCCTCTCACTTTTACTGCAAAGCTTGAACTTTTTCTTTACAATGTTAAAAATTTTCTGAAGAAAATTTAAAATTACTGATAATTTTTTTAAAAGGTAAAGTAAATTATAGGAGTATTTATATCAAAATTCCTTTGATTTTTTTTTTCCTATCATTTAGTTGGCTTCACATTTCTGAATTGAAAATTTGCAGTAATACTAGGAATAGAGGAATTATGAGCTTTTAATTTATATAAGGGAAATTGATCACACTTAATCAGCAATAAACAAAATAAGACTTTTCAATGTTGAATCTAACTGCTGTGTCCATCAAACAACTCTCTACTATATGTAATTTTTAAGAATCTATTGATAATTTTGCAAAAAATTATGAACATTGCATTCTGATTGGCTTTGATTGAACAAATTCCCATGAATTAATACATGTATTTTATTAGAAATTTATTGATTGTGAACTGATTTTTGATTCCATTAAGATAATTTCCACTTTTAAGTACATTTTGAATGGGTTCAGTCATTTGATCTTCATTCAAATCTGAAATAATTCTTTAATAGTACATTTTTTGACAGAAGATATTTGTTAGATTTTTAAAGTACATCTGAATTTTTTCCTCGAGCATTTGTATAAAGCTATAATCCTTCCCTTTATATAAATAAGTTTGTATAAAGAAAATCTCATTCTACTTGTAAAGTTGTTTAAACTGCTTTGTGTAAAAAGTTTTAATATCTATTTTTTAACAATTTCTGCACTTATACAGATTAAAATGTCGTATAAATAAAGCAAGACTAAGCTTCTTGTTACAGCCATGTCTCATAATATTAATTAGGAATTCTCTGTGAATAATATTATAAAAATAAAGTTTTTTTTTTAAAAAAAAAAATTTATACAGTACTTATTCATGACAACAGAAAACAATACCACTTGAGTTTAACCCCATATTTCCCTGGGACTGAATATTAAAATATTTGTAGTAAAACAAAGTGATTCTGTTGATTTTAAAATTGGAGCAAAGTTCTGTAATGAGAGAAGTTTTATGCTGAATATATATATATATATATATATATATATATATATATTACTATCATGGCTGGTAATAAAATAAGAGAATTTTGATAGTTTTATCAAATTTTAGTTTCTCTGGTAGAATAAGATAATTCAATTATATTTAATGCTGAAGTATATTTTTCAATGTACTCTACAGTAGTTGTATTGTATTGTCTACATATTGGTGTGTTTCATTGGTCAGTATTTTTGTCAGATAGTGCTCAGTGTATATCTGATTTATCAAATGGTCTTGTCAATTTTAATATTGTATCAAATGTTAAGCATATATTACTTAAACTGCTTTTATATTAATTGTAATGCATTTCAATATTAGTAATTTAATAATACATTTGAGACATTTCCTTAAAAGGTACCCGTCCAAATTAAGAAATAATTTTTTTATAAGTTTGCTTTTCAATGACAAATGATGTGGAATGATGCAGTAAACACAAATGTTGGTGTAAGCATCTTTACAAATGTTTCTTTTATTGTTTATTATTACTTTTGTTTGTTTTGTTCTATTGTGTCTTTGTAACTTTAAAAGAACTTGTGTACATTGACCATGCAGATTTTTTTGTTTGTTCTTTTAGACTTAACTGCTAACAATCTTTTTTGATGTATTAAATGTGTAATTTTTGAATCTTCAAACAAAAATAAACTCCTTTTTCTATTGTGTGTTTTCTTGAATACTTGATCTTAGTTCACCTTCAAAATTGACATTTATGTAAACTTCATTTCATTGCATATTTTTTTAAAAAAAAATCATACTTTTATATAATTTTTTTTTTAAATGGAACACATTTCAAAGATACATTGCTTCCTGTATCTCTCTCATTCTATTTTAATAATAATGCATTTTTATCTTAGTAATTAGATTATTTTCGACATGCAGCATCCACAACAGAATATTTCTTAATTTTATTTTTAGTTATTTCCAGGAAAGAGAAATCTTAATACTTTTAAAAAATATTTGCTTGATAAATATAACTTCAATAAATAAGTACAGTGTATATTTAATTTTTTTAAATCTATTAAAGTTATTTTTTTATTCATTGTAGAATCAAATAAATTTTATTGGAAAAGATATCCAGAATTATATATGCTATGTTAGATAATATTAAAACATCCGCATTTGTGTTACAGGTATATATACGATGTCTGTTAATATTCATTTAGTAGTAATGTTGCATTTTACATTTCCTTGTCAGCATCCGAGGAAAAAAATAAAGCATACGAATTAGAAAATTAAGTGGAAACTATACCGTTTTAACAAATTAGACCATTAATTTAAAAGGCCTCAATTCAATGTTTAAAGAGAATAAATACATTTTAATCTATATTCGAAACGATAGATGAAAACTTAGTTTATAAGTGGTGTGTGTGTACTATTTTTTTTTTTTTTTTTTTTTTTATCTATACATTATTTTTCTTAAATTTTTTTAAACCTTTTAGCATCATAAATATATTATACCAGTGCCGGTTCATTCATTGGGCGCTCAGAAGAGCTCGAATAAGCTGGACTTAAAACTAGATTTTCTGGTTTTAAATTTTGATCCTCTAGTTCCAGGGGGCTGTAGATCTGCGCCCAGGGCCTAAAATGAGCTTAAATCGGCATTGTATTGTAGACATACAAAAACTCTGCGAACGGTAAATATTTACCAAACAAAGGGTGGGAAGAGGAGCAACTCCATTTCTGATGGCTTTCAGAAACTTTACGAAAATGAAAGACATCATTCAGAGACTGCGTGAATATCATTTTTCCATCTGTGCTTTTATGGAAATGTTAATTTTTATAAAGAGTAGTGTTATTTATTTTTACTATTTTTCAGGAACGATAATTATTGTAGATGAGAATTCACGAAATTTATGTTTGAAAAAATGTTGCGTATTTTAAGTGAATACACTTCCTGTGTGTATTGGGAAATGAAAATAGATTATTTACAAATATATTATTCGGCGATAGTTTAGTTTTTTCGTCGTGAATCGAAAATTAAAATTTCAAAAAACATTTACCGATTTTCCCCTTGTTTAGCCAAGTCTTGTATTTTAAATTAGTTCACGATTCTCATTACATAATTTTAATACATCAGGTATAAGAATCTTCTATTTTTTTAGTTAAAATATGTTGAACTTTTGATTATATATGCTTGAATTACACAGAAAATGAAAATTCGGCGAGAAAGATTTTTCAGAAGTGAAAAACTTAGTTTTTGAGTGGCAAAAAGTGAGGCCGAGTGATTATGATCATGTCATTATTTCTGTCGACTATTAGTATGAATCCTAGAGTTACATTAAAGAGATACACCGTATGGAAACCCAAGGTCTTCACGTAGGCACGATGTGGTAGTTTGGGAAGTGAGACGCGTATTTAATGTATGTTTACTATGTAATGTTTGTGTGTTTAATGTATGTCTACCTGTATGTTTCAAACTTTCTAGGTCCTTCGCCGGTAGCGCTTGCGTTTCTTTAGGAGCGTGACGGGGTTTCAACCGAAAACAAGTGAATTGCAATTACATATTTCGGTGAAATTGCAGAATTGACCTTTGGTTGGCGCGCTTTTAAAAAATCGCCAACTTAGCGCTTTCTGGCGTGTTCTCATTCGGAGTAGCAACCTCTCCAGAAGACGTAATGCAAGAGCGCGAAATTCCAGATGGAGGAAAAATGAAATAATCACCAAAATGCATTTAAAAAACTTTTAAAATTGAAAATCGTTGCAAAATTAAAGTACTTCTTAAAACTTAAAATCGTTAGGGAAAAATTAACTTAAAAAAATTATTTTAGTTAATTGAAATTAATTAACACTGAAAAATATAAAAATACACTATTTTCAAAACCATCATTTACTACCTTTTTACCCTTCCTTTCTCCCAATTTCATGTTTTTCCTACAGTTCGGACATAAATACGGCGATCCAATTAAACTGTGTGTCTTTCATGCACCATTCTAACACAGCTTTCTTTCCTAACGCAGGCAACATAGCAAAATACCTTTCAGAATACTCAGCATATTTCAAGATGCATTCATTCACATTTGAAACAATATTAATATTATTGGTGGCCATTGTGAGTACCTGTAAAAATTTATGTGAAGAAAAAGAAATTTACCTTGGGGAGAACGTACCAACACCCGAAGAACGAAGCTAAAAAACGATTTGTCAAATATTCCACAAAATGTTTTCCGAAAAAGAAGACGCAGAAATGCGTTGAAACGACAATGGAAATGTTGGAGAAAAAATCGAATTAAAACCGTCTGCAAATAATACGGATACCGCCGTAAATATTGACCAATAATAAATTAATTGTTATATACCAGAATAATAGTATACATAACAGAAAGTAATTAATAACAATTTTTTAAAAAATTACAAAAAACAATGCTGGCAACCACAGAACCGTACTTTTCAAAACTATTAATCTAAAAAACATACTGTGCATACGCGAAAATGCGCCTATACGATCTCTCTTGTACATTTCTGATACCTGCTCATTTGCTACAATTGGAATGCTTATCAATTTCGGGAAAAGCGCAAATACTAAATCGCGCCAATCAGTGGTCAATTCTGCAAATTTAGCTCACATTTCCTTCGGATAAGTGTTAATAATATAGTACAATAAATCTTGACTGATTGTGAATATTAACAACGCACTTCGAAAAACAACACGAGGGCTATTGGTGAGAAACACGGTCAAGTGGGAAGGACGACACTCAAACTGGGTCCACTCTCCAAGCTTCCACACCACTCCAAAGTTTGGACTTTGAGCCTCGATGGATTTAACAAGCATTAACCCTACTACATGGTGGGTTTTTAGTAGCACAAGACTCGATCAACAAGCCAACCGCGAGCTTGCAATCATTACCACTTGGCTACCGCGACCAGTACAAAATATTGCAAACAAATATTTATACAGCTACAAAAATTCCTGTAATAAAATGAAGAAATTGGCGAAACAAAATAATGGAAAGCAATTCTGAATGTGTATTTTAGAAGTTCCTAGGTTACATACCGGATGTGAGATTAAAATTTGAAAAGTTAAAACTAAGGTGAATTAAATTCTTTATATGTAAATGTGCGCACATCAAAATTTGAAGGTAAGATCTCCATTAAAAATTTCCTTGAACCAGCGTGAAGGCTTATACACATAAGTATGAAATAACTATTTTTCGAAAGCTGTGTTGATGTCTTTCAAATGGTTTTATTTTAACAATATTTATAAAACAGTATCGCTAACATTGAGCGAATGGCCCTCACAGCCTCTTTCAATTCCTTGTTTTCACATTCGCATAAAACACTGTATATAAAAAAAGTATCGCTGACAGAGAGCGAATGGCCCGTACAAAGCCTCCTTCCAATCATTCCTTTTTCATTCTCCCGCGTAAACAATAATACACACCTTATAATTTAGATGTCGCCATCTAGTGGCGTACATGAACCCTAACAACTGCCTATCTAAACGATTGAGATATTGAAATAAAAACCACACACAAAAATAATAATTTCACAATAAAACTTATCTATAACATGTGTAAAGAAAAAATTACTTCTAAGCATATTAAAATATTTTATAAAAATACACCGGAACTTATTTAGTTTGAAATAAAGTACAAATTCTGAATTATTGGCATGCGTTAATTGTTAAGAAAAAGCAAAAATTTTCTCAAAACAAAAATATCGCATTCAAAAGCCAGCCCCTACAACATTTATGGCATACTTTTGCAAAAAGGAAAGTAAGTCTAACAGCTCTAACTTACCAGGTGTATGCATAAGTATTTTCCGGTTTAACTAAGAGATGGCGCTAGCGAAAAGTATGAAGCGTACTAATTTGACACATACAATGGGCCACAAAAGTGTTCGTACACTTGCAATTTCTTATAAAATTTAATGTCTTCGACTATATATATATATAATAAAAATTAATTTTTTTTGTAATTGTAATTTTTTATGATATCTGCAACTTGTTCTTAATGGAACGACATAATTTTTTAAAAATAGTATAACTATTTTTTTAACAAATTAATAATCAAAAAGCTACTAAAAAAATGACGCCACAAGTCTTCGTATTTTTAAACAAAAATCTCAACTTTGCTTTAAATATTGAATTTCTTTCTTAATTTATTACTTAGCAGGATATCTTTTAGTGTCCACAACAACTTTTAAGCGTCTTGGTATAGATTTAATAAGTTTTTTGTAATTTCTGCATCGATTTTCCTCCATTCTTCTGTGATTATTGTTTTTACTTCACATTATGTGTTTATTTGTCATATTTTCTTTTTTTCACATCAAAATCTCACTAAATATGTTCTACTGGGCTAAATAAAGTGATTCAGGAGATGTTTTCATAATTTGGGGACAGTTATAGAGACACCAGTGGCGTACATTGAGAGCAGTGCGCTTGGTGTTATTACCCTGTTAAAAAAATTAAGTCGACTCCAATATCCAAATTTCAGGCGGATAACTTAAAATTTCTCTTTAAAATATCTAAAAGGAGCTCATGATTTACAATACAATAAAAAAATATCAAATTACCTAATTCTGAGGCCAATTTACACCCCCACGCCAGAACACCTTCATTTCAATGCTGAAACATGGGGGTGGAGGAGTTCTTGTTTTACATAAATTCATGGGGTTAAACTACTTATTTTTTCATTTACAAGCTATTATAGTCCCATCGGAACCAGAAATGTTGAATTGTCTGCCATCCCAATCAATTTGCTGTCAATTTTGAATTTTCTGAAACTTAATCCCAAGAATCTAGTTGGATCAATAAAACATGGAGGTGGAAGTGTTCTTTCGGGGGGGTGTAAATCGGCCCCAGAACTAGGTAATTTGGTATTTTTTGTTGATATTGTGAATCAGCTCTATTTAAATATTTTAGAGAGAAATTTTAAAATATCCGCTCAAAATTTGGATATTGGAAACGACTTCATATTTTAACAGGTTGATGACGCCAAGCACACTGCTCTCAATGTACGCCATTGGTGTCTCTATAACTGTCCCCAAATTATGAAGACACCTCAATCACTTTATTTAGTCCAGTAGAACATAATCAGTGAGATTTTGATGTAAAAAAGAAAACATGATAAATAAAACACAAAATGTGAAGTAAAAACAATAATCACAGAAGAATGGAGGAAAATTGATGCAGAAATTACAAAAAACTGATTAAATCTATATCAAGACGTTTAAAAGTTGTTGTGGACACTAAAAGATATCCTACTAAGTACTAGATTAAGAAAGAAATACAATATTTAAAGCAAAGTTGAGATTTTTGTTAAGCGTACGAAGACTTTTGTGGCGTCATTTTTTACTAGCTTTTTGATTATTAATTTTAAAAAAATATTGATACTATTTTTAAAAAATGAATTATGTCATTCCATTAAGAACAAGTTCCAGATATCATAAAAAAATTACAACTACAATATATTATTTTTTATTAGTCGAAAACATTAAATTTTATAAGAAATTGCAAGTGTACGAACACTTTTGTGGCCCACTGTACGTCATTTTGTTCGTCTGACATTAAGCTACAAACACGCACAAGTTGAGACTGCCAAAAACTAATGTCTTCGTTTTATCGTTCAGTGATCATGTCGAATTTTTTGCCTGAAAATGAACATTTGCGGCACGCATTGTTTTTCATATTTAATCAAGAAAAAGGCAGTTGAAAGTCATCGTTTGCTGGTAGAAACATTGTGAACACGCTCCACCGATTAGAACATGTGAGACATGGTTTCGACAGTTAAAAAGTGGTGATTTTAATGTGAAAGACAGAGAGCTCTGGTAGGCCACAAAACTGCGAAAACGAGCAATTACAGGAGTTATTGGATGATGAACCAACTCAAACTGAACAGCAATTGGCAAAAGCATTAAATGTGTCATAAGAAACAACCAGCAGACGTTTACGAGTAACGGGGAATATCAATAAATTGGGTAAATTGGTCCCACGCGATGTGAACGAACGTCAAATGGAAAATCGCAAAATCACTTGTGAAATGCTGCTTCAACGCCATGAAAGAAAATCATTTTTGTATCGAATTGTGAAGGGTGACGAAAAATGTATTTATTTTGAAAACCCGAAGTGGAAAAAACAATGGATTTCACCTGGCGAAGCCGATTCTTCAACGCCAATGCCAAATCGCTTCGGCCAGACAGCCATGCTTTGTGCCTGGTGGGACCAGAGTGGTATCGTATATTATGAACTCATGAAGCCCAGCGAGACCACGCTTTGATTGAAAGACAACCGGAATGGGCCAGAAGACATGGTAAAAGTGATTTTGTTACACAATAATGCACTGTCACAAAATCAGAGAAAGACACCTTGAAATAGCTTGGATGGAACATCCTTCCACATCCACTGTACTCTCCAGACCTGGTGCCATTTGAATATCACCTCTTCGCATCAATGGGGCACGCGCTCACAGAGCAGCACTTCAGCAATTTCGAAGAAGTTGGAAAACGGCTCGACTAATGGTTTGC
This sequence comes from Trichonephila clavipes, assembly GCA_019973935.1. NCBI lineage: Eukaryota > Metazoa > Arthropoda > Arachnida > Araneae > Nephilidae > Trichonephila > Trichonephila clavipes. Next base: position 669,958 of record BMAU01018728.1, read on the forward strand.
TGCAAAAGACAAGCAGTTTTTCTGGCATGGTATTCATAAATTACCTGGAAGATGGGCGAAATATGTAGAAGCCGATGGCCAATATTTTGAATTAAAAAAAATAATTTCCCTTGAAAATAACGTGTTTTCTTTACCAAAGCAACCGGATAAAACGTATGCATACACCTGGTACAACGTAGTACTAAACAAATTTAACTCATGAAAGAAACGATCCAATAAGAAAAATATTTTAGAGAGCGGTTTTGTGTGAAAACTATTAATTCTTTAACATATTTTACTCCAGATCGTTTTAAATAAACACAATTAAAAATATCTTTTGTTTTAAGATGAAAGGGTCTGTCATTTTATTCATATGGAGCATCATAGAAAAACCAAAAGAGAAAAAACTTCAATTATAGCAAACACTATGAGGAGGGGGGGTTCAATAATCGTTTTCATAGCTAGATTATCGAATCTGAAATTATTTTAATGTACGTTTATGCTTTAATGTAAGTATTAAAAACTCATCCCTCATTTTTATCCCAGAATATCAAAAAAAAAAAAAATCTTAAAATTAAGATTTGTGTGGAAAAATTATAGCGATACTATACTTCGTTACGATCAAGTGCTTTGATGTGCGAATTATGTATAGATATAAGGAACTTCTAAAATAGAAAACTTCAATTATAGCAAACACTATGAGGGGGGCGGGGGTTCAATAATTGTTTTCATAGCTAGATTATCGAATCTGAAATTATTTTAATGTACGTTTATGCTTTAATGTAAGTATTAAAAACTCATCCCTCATTTTTATCCCAGAATATCAAAGAAAAAAAATCTTAAAATTAAGATTTGTGTGGAAAAATTATAGCGATACTATACTTCGTTACGATCAAGTGCTTTGATGTACGAATTATGTATAGATATAAGGAACTTCTAAAATAGACTGATATAAGAAACTTCTAAAATAGACTAATAATTTTAAAAAATGGAAAAATCGGTTTTTGTGCATTAAACTAGCGTAAGCATAACTGTTTTGATTTAATATAATTTATCTGAATACAAATTTTATTTATAAATACTTGTCAGATAAAATTACATAATCGTCTTCTATTCTTAAAGCTGGTATTGTTCTTATTTTTACAAATGTAAGAACATATTTGTATTTGGAATGATTAATTTATAATTATATAATTTAGAGCTCTTGCCTTGTTTGAATCTTGCTTTTTTTAGTTCTTTGGATTCTTACACTAGATTTTAATTATCATCACGCAATACCGCTTCATAAATGGGATAAATTTTTGTGAGAATAACATAAAAGCTTCTTAAATTCCTTTATACATCATGCTTTAAAGCCAGGAAGGCAACCGAAAAATAAACTGGATGTATATAAGCGCTCCCCTTCATTGTGATTTAAATCTTTTATACTAAACAATATACGAGGGGCATCCAAAAATAAGTTTCCTACGGCCCGCAGCAGAAACGAAACATATTTAGCTTGAAAGCTTTATTGGAACAGAAAAACTAATTTTTCAGCTACTTCTAAACATAAGAACCACCGGAATGGTAACATTTGTCATATAGTGAGATCAGTTTTTGGATTCCTGAGTCGTGGTAGTCCGCCGCATGGGATTGGAGACAGCGTGATAACCGTCTGCACGTCTTGGTCACTAGGAAAATCCTGACCAGAGAGGAATTTTGCAAGTATAAGGAAAGTAGGAAGTCGTTATGTTCAAGATCAAGAATCTGGATGGTCAAACACCTCCTCTAGCAGAATACCTTCTGCAGATGTTTGTTACCAAGATGATGTATAACCCATCGCCGTATGTGAACCAGGGCTGTTTTGGATCAATACAACACCAGCATCCACGCCTGTTGTTCTGAATACCTTGTCGCTATTTCTCTGCAATGTCACAAAAAATAACGGTTTAAAAACAAAAACGAACCTCGCCTTGTAGTAGGTGAGAGAAGCTGACGACTTCGGCCTCTATACAACTGTATTATCGCAAGGTACCCAGAAGTGCCAATTGTTCCATACGATAGAGATGCTTGGGATTCTACCCAGCATGCATTATTCTTAATATATCCCCAACCATCCGTTGACGTTGTGAGCAATGACGTCTTAAGATTTTTTGAGGTCCCCTGTATAAAAGTAGGCCCCACCTGCGGCCCTTTTAAGTAGACAGTATCTCGCATACGTTGTCAAATACTTGTACAAACTTTAACCCGTTATAAATAAATGTATATGACTTACAAATCTAGGCAGAAAACGACTCGACCGATTGTCTAAATAATGTTGGGTAGGGGGAGATACGGGGATAGGCCTAGACACGACATGACATAATAATGCAGTCGCCACTTGGCATACATTTCGAAATTCTCCAAGTTTTCGGGGAATAACGTAAGACGATTAAAATTATTAGGGTCATGATCACTGGCGTAGCTAGTTCTAAGTGGGCCCCGAATCAAAACTCCTTCGGGGCCCTTTTTTAGAAAACAATGCCCTGCTAGTTGGTACTGTATTTACACATGTTGGGGCCCTGTATCATCGATATGGCGGTAGCTAAGCCCCTGGTCATGACCTTATTGAGGCCAAGTCGAGAACGAGACGAGTTCGCCAGCTGAAGCAGAGGCCCATGCCTTAAAATGTCCCTGGTTGCGAGAAACTTACTTGTTGGGGATGACCCTTATAATTATGATGACAATAAATGAGAATGTATCTTAAATTAGATACATTGCTATCAATTTTATAAATACACATTTAAGTGAATTTTAATGAAAATATTATTTCTTTAAATTTAATTAATTCTATTATAGCTTGTTCATATCCAAATTGAAAAAAACAACCCTTTAACAGAGACAGTTTATATCCAATAGGCGCTTAGGGTCGGACGTCCAGGGGCCCGAATAAGCTGGACTTAACCAGATTTTCTGGTAATAAATTTCGATCCTCCAGCGCCAAGGGGCATGTAGATCTTCTGCGCCCAGGGCCCGAAATGAGCTTAAATCGGTAATGCCCTTAAATATAGTAAATAGTTATAAAATACGCCATTAACTTCTAAAGTTGTTTTTACATTATAAATAGCTTACATTAAAAAAAAAAAAGGTGTGAATAACAAATCGTGTGTAGTTTTTTGATAATAGGATTGTAAAGGAATATTGCTTTAGAAGGTAAACGTAATTAAAAAAAACACGCCACATTTTGAGAACATTTGATGATTACACTATTATATTTAAGATCTCATATCAAGATCAAAAATTAAACATGTGTGATAAGAAAGGCAGAATTTCTTCTTTTTTTTTAAGTTAGAATTAAGAAAATGCAGACTTTAGCTCACACACACACATAAAATATTCCAATACAATTATTATAGACTGAAATTTTACTAAAAAGACTAAATCATACAATATAAAAAAAAATGCATAAGATTTTAAGACTACCATCTCTCTCATATTAGAGATTTAATTTTCCTCTAATCACATTCAGACTATTCTCATTTAATATATTAGTGCTAAAATGATTTCAATTCTAGTCTAATTTTCTGAGAATGAATTTATTTTGATATTTCTTTTGAGCAAGTATAGCTTCAATGATTACATAATCATAAAGTAACTTTTCCTGTTTTGAAGATTTTTACAGTTATGTTACACGTTCATATCGGATTTTACAAATTATAATTATTTACACACAAGTCTTATATTAACTTTTTAAAACAAATTAAATATTGTGCATTTTCTGAATTATACTGTGCTACTACTTATTATATTAATTATTACTACTTATTATACTTTTAAAAGCAGTATTTCTATGCTTCAGGCAGTTTTTCATTGAATATCTTCCAACAGAAATTAAGAATGTTTCTTATAAATATATGCATATGGGAGAAACATTATATAAACTTTCATTGAATTGTTTTCTTTTCAAGAATTTCTGCCATGTACAAAAAGAAAAAAAAAACTATTTTCTTCAGCAATATAAATAAGTTATACCATGCTTTTGAAAATGTGGAAATCGACAATGGTGGGATTTAAATAATTTAAAGAGATTTTCTGCTCTAATAATCTTAATTGTATATGAAATATCATTTCTTGTGTTTAATTTCTTAAAAAAAATATGAATGGGAGAAAATGAAAAATATCTTTAGATTATTTAGTCCTTTTATCCATATTTTTAATCGATATTCTTATTTGGACTTTTATTTCAGTGCATCATTGCACACACACACAGCTATAAAATATAACTATTAATCTTATCACTATAAGAGAAAGATCTCTTTGAGTGCAAGTTTATCAGATTAATAATCAATTTAACAACTCATTCACCAAATTAAAAATAGTTGTCAAATCCCACCACTGGAAGTAGAGTGCAATGTCAGCATTAATGTTATAATATAACAGAAAAATAATAATGCTCCAAAATATAAAGATATTAAAAGGTTTAACAAATTGTATGTTGGGAAAATTTTTAAACTGGAAGTCCCTAAACAGAAGCAATGTGTGAATTCTTACTTTAGGTACAAAAAGTTATTCTCAAAGGGTAAATTAACCCTTAACCCACATAAAATAAGTTAATATTAAATCACTGTTAGCTAAAAAATCTCTAAAAACGGTATTAAAGTTATTTGTGACTGTAGTTTTATGCTTTAAGCACATTCCAAAAGAGCAAATTACAATTTTGAATCATGAGTATTATATATAATTATTAATCTTACTTTATTGCAGCAAAATATACATAACAGGCATGTGAGCACTGCAAGTTAAGACACATATGTATGTAGTAGTATGAAAAATTAGAACACAGAAAAGAATGAATCTATAAAATATACAGATACTAAGCGCACAATGGTTTCCATTTATTTTTGTGAAAAGCAGAGGTACTAATGCTCAGTGCTTTTTATAATTACAAATATAAAAAACAACAAAGATGAAGCATGAATGAAGACAACAAATGTATTTGAAATAGCTTTTAACAGATAACTTAAAGCTTTAAAGTTTTTTTTTAAAGAATTGCAATCACAATTATGATATGCCTCACAACAACAAATTGCCTTTTGGGTATGATAATGTTATATATATGCAAATAGAAATAATGAGTATATATACTTTATAAATTTCTTTTGGTTAAAAAAATATTTTACAAAAGCCCAGATACTAATTTTTCACACTTCATCACTGTATCTCAAAAATAGTACAAGCATTCCTTAAAAAAATATAAAAACTAGAAGATATGATTAATTGGTTCATTTTCAGTAATTGTGTTCAGAAACTATTTTTTGATACCCTTTAAAATGTAATAAGTTAACTAAAATGTTTTTATTTTGTTTGTTAATACAAATTTTTAGTTTCACAACTTGTCTTTTAATTATTTGAAATTAATCTAAATAATATAAATTAATTAAATATAAAATTAATATATGCATGAGGAAATATGATTAATTTATGAATACAAAAATATGGATATTCCCTTAATGTTACAAAAATTTCGTAAAAAAAATTATTTTGTAACATAATTATATTGCATACCTTAGCTCATTAAGATTTTGTATGAAAATAATAGTTGGTTTATTTTTTTGAAAGAAAAGTGTCAAATAAATGAAATGTAAAAAAGAGAAAAAGTAACATTTCACAAACAAACAAAATTAATACAGATTTATCACACACATACACACAAATTATTGATAGTATAAAATGTAGATCTCAATCATTAAAAATATGCTTTAAATAAATGTGTAATAATTTTGCTTAATACAAATCTGTTTCTAAATCAACATTTAATGTTAAAGTATAAACTACAGCGAGAGATAATACTTTGGTTACAATATTAGTTTCATGATAAGATTTTTTTTTTTAGAATGACAAGCTCTTTTTAGAGAAGAAACCTAAGCATGCATATATTTTATTTTTAGTTTAGTGAGTATTAAACAATCCAATACCTGCAGATTTTATTAATTATTTTTAGAAGATTAATGTTGTATCACAATTAGCAGGTATTTGTGCATTAAATATAATAAAGTAGGATATGTAACAGACAAGTGCATTTGAGATTTAATACAAATTATGCTTTGTGAAAAATAATTATGGAAATGAATTTATGAGTTTTCAACACAGTTATTTTTGTGAGTTTTAATGTACTTTTCAAAATAAAAACTTAAAATAATTTTTCAGAAAAATTATCCTGAGAAGCATTACATTTTTACAATTGCCTACCAATGTAATTTCAAATATTTTATACAACTTGTCATATTAGACCAGAGCAAATGGTATTTTATTACAGAGTAGCAAACCTAAGAAAAATATGTATTACATTTTTAAATTTTAACATGTGACAATTCTTTTGTTTAATGAAGACTAATCTTTTTCAAGTAAAATGGCATAATGTGATGGAATTATAATTAATATATTATCAACCAATAAATATTTGAAACTTTAACATAATTGCAAAAATGTCAGATTACCAGAGTAAATCAATGAATGCAACTGAGTAAATAACTTTTATCACATAACTTTTGAAGTTTCTTAATTTACTCAAAAATAAAATGAAATGATTAGATGTATGGTCTAAAATATTCTATTGTTTTGTCTAAAAATATGATAATTCAAGGTACACTGTGGTGTGGCTCATCATATTTGTTAAAATTTTTTTTGAAAAATGTGCTTTTCTAATGACATGAAGCACCGATTTATCACATTTTAATTCTCTAAATGTATAATGTAAGCAAATTCAATTAATAAATAAGTAAAGTGCTACTTAAATAACATAGAAAAAATATTTAAACTTTCATTACAACATTTTACTTCCTCGCATATAAAACTGACAGTTCAACATTTACAATTGCTTACGATATTTAAAGGCATAACTATAGGACCTGAAGTTCAAATTTAAAATACTACAAGCATTTAGAGAACAATGCAAGCATACAAAAAAGTGCAAATAAAAAATGACATTTAACAAAGAATCATACAACCAAAGTCTGAAATATGTGCAATCGTTTTTGCTTCAATACACTTCAACATACACTTTATGGCAATATCACATAGATACCTACAAGCTTATAAACAATACAAAATCAGTGAAGAAAAAGTCAAATTTTGCTTTGAAATATTAAGTATTGATTATTCAAAAATTTATAAATCAACAATAATCTTAAAATAGCAAATTGAAAATATATAATGTAGAAACAAATTATGAAAACAAAAAGGACAAACCTAAATAGGTTTGTGCTAAATTATTTTATCAAAATTTTAGCCCAGTCAAATATTTTCAAAATATGAATGAAAATATATTATAAAAACAGGAATTAAAAAAATACACATAAAGCAATCTTGAAACAATCAGCAGTTTCTTCCATTTAATTTCATAAATATGCACAGCAGAACACTTTCAGATGTAGAGTATTACTAAAACAAAGATGCACAAGAATATATTACAGATAGAAATCATTTACCACAAGCCTGTAGAATGACCCCCAGGGGGATTATTCACTCTAATACCTGAACGCTGACCTTTTGCATCATCAATTTGAGCACCTGCGAACAAAACAAATGAAGAAAGAATTTTAATTAGGGTAAATCTATACTTATTTGCTAGTTTTCAAGTAATTTCGGTATCATTCGAAAGCTGAATAAAGAATTAATGTATTAAAATTGATAGATTTCAATGTTAATGCAAATTTTTGAATAAAACACATACAATTAAAGAATGAAAAGAAAAAAAATGATTGCATTCTCTCTCCATTTTGAATTGATAATTCTCAACTATTGCAAACAAATACATATTTTAAATAATCACAGACTATATAAAATTTTTTAGCAGTGCAGATTTATTGATAATTCTTTGACAATATGTACATGCAAAACTCTCTAACTTTCCTGTTTTCAAAAGTATTTTTGATATGTTTATGATACATTCTAGAATTATTTTTTGTTAACATATTGTAGACTGACAAAAAATTTTCCCTTTGTCAATTATTAGAGATTAAGAAAGTTATTGACATCTACAATTTTTAAAGAATTTTTTTAATGAAAAATATAAAGCAAAAAAAACAAAGATCAGAAAAAACGACATATTTCTCAAACTCAGCTAACCTGAAAGACTAAATGTAGAATCTTGTAAATTTCTTCCCCCGCTTCTGGTTGGTGGTCTTGAATGAAATTCTGCAGCACTTTTTGCATGCATATACTCTCGAGGGATGGATGATGCACTTACAGGAGTAGTAGGAATTTCACCATCAGGTACTTCAGAATCATTACGAGAGACAGGTGGTGGAAAAAGCTAAATATCCATATAGCAAATTAAAAATAAGAAGTATTAATTTTATATTAAATAATTAAATGAGAAAATAGAAAATAAAGTTTTGAAATGAAGTTAGAGCAACACTAAAAAACGTTAACTCTAGAATATTTATGTGTTTTTTAAAGTTTATTTTTATTCACTTAACAGACTATCCTGAAAGAAAAATTACAACACAATATTAAATAAGCAATAATAGGTATAAATGCTTTTTACTGTCCCTGGTTTAAAAAAAGATTATAAATATTTTTTAAATCTTAATTTTACTTTACTCATATAGCTAAGCTATTAGATAGATACAACAGTAAATGTAATAACGATCCACAGTTTGCATTTTTTCCACAAAAAATAATACACGAAAAAAAAACATTAATCAAAAAGTTTACAAATTAAAAGATTAAAAATTCTTTATAAAAATTTATGTAACACAAACATTTCTCAGGTAATAGTTTTTTTCTTTAGTAACACAAATTTAATCTAACCCTTAAAGTGAAGCACTGTATATTAAAAGTGTAAATTTTTTTTACATTCTCATAAATCTCGTATAAGCCTTTTCACTTTATAACAAGGTACAAAAGAAAAATGAATAATTGTAATGTAATTTTTTAAAATATCCAGAAACCTTCCTAAAATAAACTCTACTTATCTTTATATATAAGAAGGAAGAACGCTATTATTAAAAATAAGGAACAATGAAAACATTTTTAATATTTTTCTAAAAAATGTAAAAAGTATAAATTTAGCAATGGGTCTCTAAAGTTTTAGAGTTAATAAAAATCCAACAAAAGTTTTCTAATTTCTTTCTATTTGTTTTCCAAGTTATAATTTCGCACAGAGAAACTTTATTTTTGAATCTAAAACATAATAAAATGTTTGTATTTAAAATTTCATTTGAAGCTAAGAAAAAAAGAGAGAGAGAGAGAGATTTTAACAGTTGCATAATTGTTTAACAATTAGAGTTACAGAATAATAAAAAAAACATATTAGGAATAAGAGTGAAGAGAATTATAACATAAATTCAATATTGAAATCAAATTTCATACCTCTCTCTGTTGTAAGCAAGCAAACACATATGGTGAAAATGGTTGAGTTGGAATATAACGCCCAGCTCCTTGGCTTACATGAACCTACAGTTCATACAATATTGCTTTCATATCAAAAAATAAATTGGTAAGTACATGAATGCAAAAAAGAAAAATATCTACTTCATGCACGAAGATTTCTTTTACAAAGATATAAATAATAATTATCAACTAATATATAAATAAGGTTATTTCAAAAATGGGGGGGGAGGGAATAAGATTTGATTTCAGAAGTTGTTAAAGTTGACATTACTTCAACATTTCCGAAACCGTTGTATTTTTGTAATACATAAATTGGTCAATGCCTTAAGTAAACAGTCCATTCTTGTTTAGTTCCTGATGTGATATACATTTTACACATTATTAAGTAATAAGATGAAGTCCAGCATTACAAAAATTGTATAACAAGTAAATCGTGTAGAATTTTTATCACAATAAATCTGATCAAACAGAACAAAAAGGGCAGCTTTAAGTCACAGAAAAATTAAGGAGCATTTGAATCCTTTAATGATTTTAAATTAATTAGTTTCATTTTAAGACAAAATTGTACATCACATCCATAACTGGATGAAACTCAAGAATAAATTTAATCAAAATACTAATATGTATTCATTGATAAAATTATTTAATGCTACATTGCAATTAGATTTCTGCAACAATAAATTAAGTAATTTTAAGCAAGGAATTTTTTAAAAAATGGACGAAATCCATAAATTATTAAAAAAAAGGATTTAAAAGATGTTCAAAAAAATTTAAAGTTTTCTATTTATTTATATATATATCAATGAACAGCATCTGCTTGAGAAGGACCTAGCGTGAAAGGAGAAGGAAATAGACAAAAAAAATCAGATGCCATAGTAGTAGCTTACAATCTCCAGGCAGTTATGCAATTACCTAAAGGGCAGGTTTCTTTGTTCTTTTACAAGTCCAGAATCAATTGCTTTAATTTTACTATTAGTGATTTGTATGCAAAGAATGTGGACTGTTTATTTTGGGGACCAGACTCAAGGTAAGCATGGTGCTATAGAAATCGGAAGTTGTGTTTTAGCTTTCATAGAATCGCAGCTTAATAACCATCCTAGTAGAGACCTAGATTTGATATTTTACTCAGACAACTGTTGTGGACAGCAAAAAAAACAAGTATTTGTTATCTGCTTATGTTTATGCTGTGTCCAATATGAGAGTAAAGTCAATTACTCACATTTGATAAGAGGACATTCACAAAACAAAGGAGACAACATTAATAGTGTTATCAAAAAACAAGTAAAAAGGCATATAAAATCAGGGTCCTATCTATACACCACTACAGTGTGTAACATTGATTCGGTCTACCAAAAAATCTGGACCAGCATACAAAGTGCATGAAATGACACATGACCGATTTTACGATTTAAAAGCACTTCAAGAAGCGTGGGGCACGAATTTTAATAAGGATAAAAATAACCACCAAATTAAGTGGCACAATATTAAAATTATCAAAGTTGAAAAGGATAGTCCTATGACGTTTTTCTATAAAATATAATTCGCAGATACTGAATTTAAGACATGCTTGGTGAAGAAGAGAAGAACTAGACGTACTGTGGAATCTGTATCTGATATGCCAATAAGTTAAATTTTAGTTTGATATTTTTTTTATTAATGTAGGTAGGTATCAACTATTGTTTCAGTAATTGTACTAGATTTAACTTTATTTTTCTAACAACATCTAACTTTTTTAAAATTTGCCAATGTTGAAGTAGCGAGATAAGAATACTCAAATGTAGACTATGCATTTGTAAGGGATAGCTATCTGTGTACCTATGTGATAAAAACTTGCAAAGGTGATAATTATTGCTGTGACTACATAATAAAAATAATATCCAATAAGTAATTTAAGATCTCAATGCAATTGGTATAAGTACATAATAAGCAATAACTATACTTATAATAAATGTAAAACCACTAACTAGGTATCTACTCACTGTTTGTTGTAGAGAACAAACCGCCTTATTATTTTTTAAAGTTTATTCTAGTTATTAATTATAGAAGGAGAAAATAAATACCAAATCTTATTTTTGATTACACAATCCAGTTTTATTTCAATCATTTTAAATCTTGGACCTACATAAAACTCAAAACTAAAACCAGTAGATAAGAATGAACACTACACAAACATGAAATAACTCAAAATACCTCAAAGAGAAGTTATCTTATTTTTAAGGTGAAAAGTAATGTAACTCATTTTTCTTTCAGGTTAAGTAAAATAATTCCACTTTCTTAATGCTTGTATAACACTAGAGTAACTCCAAAATTGCATTTTTTTCAGGTTATAAACGGGTATATATATATATAATTTAGTAATGAGTTAGTTAAATAAGCTTTATAAAACGTTAGCTTCATGTGTGTAGTATTAGAATTGGGATATCTCTCATAGGTATTCTAAAATCAGTTTTTCGTAATTTCTCAAAACTGAGATATTTTGACTTAGGTTTTTATCTAGAGGTGCGATATATTAGTGTAATTTAAATATAAACAAAAAATACGCCACCTTATCTATACTTTTTATTCGTTTTCACATGGAAAATTGTAGTTGAATTTTTTTTAACATAGCTTGTATATTTCCTATTAAGTCTAAAACATCTATACATACCTGTCCTTCTTCAACCACTAATTTCCCTCGTGAAATCACATACACAGGGACTCCTCTAACTTCCATTCCTTCAAATATATTAAAATCTACAGCTTGATGGTGAGTTTTCACAGATATTGTACGACTTGCATGAGGATCCCAAACAACAATATCTGCATCAGAACCAACCTGAATTCTACCCTGTAGCAAACAAAAACAAGATATTTCCAAAAGTTTTTCATGGACTAAAAAATCAATTTATTTGGAATAAAGAAAATATTCAACAAACCTTTCTAGGATATATATTAAATATTTTTGCAGCATTGGTACTTGTAATAGCCACAAAACGACAAGGATCAAGGTAACCAGACATCTAAAGCACAAAAAGAAACTTTTAATAAATTATTCCTCAAAAATAAACACATTTTAAAATTTTTTCTTGTTTTGTTTAGTTATAAGGATATAAATCCTTGCTTTAATTTAACAATACATGAAAAACTTTTAAAGCAATTTTGCTCTTTCATCATTGAAATATTGATGAAAATTTAAAGGATATATATAAAATCAAACTTTTTTGTGTGTTATTTATAGTACAATTTTCTCTCTTGCTGTTATATTTTAAAAAAATTCTGTTACATTTAAAAAATAAGTAAATTCTAAACACAATAAAAATATTTCTTACTTCATAATTCCTTTGAAACTAATTTTTTTTTTAAAAAAATGTAATTTAATATAAAACCAAATTTTCAGATGTGATAAAATACAAAACAAAGTGCCTCAGCATTTATGAAATAATTATACTTTGCTAATTAAATACTTGAACTTTAAATTAATAGCAGTTCTAAATATTTTACTATGTCTTTTCCTGAAAATAGTTAATTGAAAATTTTTCAAAAGCATTGAAAAAGAAAGGCTTTATATTTTATAATCTAATTTCCAAACAAAATAAAAAACACTAAGTATACAATTAATTAAAAAAATATTTGACAAATTGCTGACCAGCTTTTTTTATCATTCTAGATTTAAATACAATAAAAAAAATTTGATGCACCAAGAAACTGATTGTGATAACAATTGGTAAATGTGAAGAATATACGAAGATACAAATGGTTACAATATCAGAACTGAATGATTTATTTTAGAAATTGATTGCTACAAAGGGAAGAAGTCAAGAAGGTGCTGGTCCACATTTGGCCTGATTGTAAAAGATCATCCAGAGTTGCACAGCCCAATAAAGTTCCCAAATGATGTCCCATAGAATTTCCAGCCAAATTATCTCGGACTGTACAACAAAATCGTCAACAATCCAGGATGCTTGCAACTGCCTTCCATAATTTCTAAAATTTGTTCTATGGGAGAGGGATCAGAAAACAAAGCTGGCCAAGGAAGTACTGAGAAATCGTCCAGGTAATTTCTTCTAGCCATATTTTCTGAAGAAACTCACTTGCAGCAAATGCCCTTAATTGTAACTCCATTCTTCCTTTTATTGTAGTTTTCAGTCAGTCAACCTCATGAGTTTTTCATACACTCATGTTGCCAATGACGTTTTGTTCCTGACATTTGCATATGCATCACCTTTCTACTGAATTGCATGTTCATTGTAATGATTGAAATAGCCCTTTTTCTGCAATTTCATGGCTATCTGCTTAAAATTGACATTGTTGCTCAAGTTTTGCACACTTGGTTCAGTAATATGCGCAATGCATTAATTTGTGGATAAGTATGTTCAGGGTGTTGTAACAGGAATGGTAATACAACCAATAGTAGTATGTCATCCACGTATACTTCTTTGTACCAGAAATGACTACCAAAGGAGTCAGTCTACCAAAGATGGCCCATGCTGTCCTGAATATCTCCAGACATGCTTGTGATTGCCATCAGGACAATTAGAAATGGGTGAGTGAGTGAATATTAACGTCGCACTATTTAGCTTATGGAGAAGTGTATGTAACATTTATGAAGTAGATATACAGGGTGTTTTTTTAGAGGTATAGAACTTTAAATTGCAATAAAACAACGATGTATTATTCGATTGACATGAATTTTTTTTTATTTGAAAGATAATCTTGTGGCATTACATTTTAAATATGATTTCTGGCATATGACTGCCACGGATGTAATCCAATCTGGACGTCCAATTTTCGATGACTTTTTCTAACATTTGTGGCCGTATATCGGCAATAACACTGCGAATGTTGTCTTCCAAATGGTCAAGCGTTTGTGGCTTATCCGCATAGACCAATGACTTTACATAGCCCCACAAAAATAGTCTAGCGGTGTTAAATCACAAGATCTTGGAGGCCAATTCACAGGTCCAAAACGTGAAATTAGGCGGTCACCAAACGTGTCTTTCAATAAATCGATTGTGACACGAGCTGTGTGACATGCTGCGCCGTCTTGTTGGAACCACAGCTCCTGGACATCATGATTGTTCAATTCAGGAATGAAAAAGTTAGTAATCATGGCTCTATACCGATCACCATTGACTGTAACGTTGTGGCCTTCATCGTTTTTGAAGAAGGATTCCACCAGCCCATAAAGCGCACCAAACAGTCAGTTTTTCTGGATGTAACGGTGTTTCGACATACACTTGTGGATTAGTTTCACTCCAAATGCGGCAGTTTTGTTTGTTGACGTAATCATTCAACCAGAAGTGCGCTTCATCGCTAAACAAAATTCGCTTATGAAAATCGCGCGCGCGCGCGACCATTATTTTCGAAATAAAATTGCACAATTTGAAAGCGTTATTCAGGCGTGAGTCTATTCATGATGAATTGCCAAACCAAACTGAGAATAAATCACTTGACAGCTGTTAAATCGGTCGCCATCTTGGAAAGTAATGCCAACTTAAACTTCTATACCTGGAAAAAAAACACTCTGTACAAATTGAAATATGATTTGATTTTACTTTCAATATGACTAAAAGGTCTAATAAAATTAGTTCTATCTATCCAACTGAAGAAGTTAATTTTTTTAAAAAAAAGCTGTTTATTTTATGTAAAACTTCATTTCCTTTTGGTACATCAATCTTTCTTTTTTAACTTCAATTATCCCAGAGCATCAAAATAATCTATCCTTGAAAACATATATCTGTTATAATGTCAATGCTTAATATAAAATGAATGAATTTCGAAAAATCGAAACATAGAAAATGACTTTAATACTTACAACACCTTTTTCCCAAATAACAGATAATCTGTCTTCAACACCATTGACACCATTAGGAATTTTTGAGAAATCTTTACATCCTAATCCTTTTTGGGATAAATTAAAAGTACAGTGGTCTGACCCTGTGGCTTGTAGAACACCACTAAGAGTAAAATGTTTTTTCACATGTAATATACACTTGGCACTAAAGCATACATAAACATTAGGAATAGTACCTCTATAAGATTATTTTTAATTTTGAGTTTAAAACATGATTAAAAAAAGTCAAGAGAAAACAGAAAAATGCACAATGTTTTAAATAACAGCAAATGGAAATTTAGAAATGAAGCAATAAAAGTTACCAGAGATGTAAATATGAGTCAAGTAATATAGACAGAAAATTTATTTTTGAATATTTCATACTTTAAATGAATATTTATGAATATTAAATTTTATTTAATATTCATGAATACATTTTATTTAATATTCATAAATTACACATTTGTACACTTTTCATAACAAATAGATATCTTGTGAAATAATTACATATATTTATTTAAAACAGTAAGGATTGAAAATTGCAGAAAGTTTATTGAATTATTATGCAAAGGAAAAAAAATATATGCAACTTGCAAAGAATTTTGAATAATTTTTTAAAAAAGACAAGTATATTGAGTATTTTTTATTCCAAAATATGTAACTATTACAATAACTATCATTCTACCAAGGGAATCCCCAGGTACGATTTGAAAATTTCCTTCAAATGTCTGGGAAAGATTTCAAGCTGAGTGATTTCTTTTGATTTAATTAAATAAAAGTATACATTAGTCATGAATCCACCAATGACTAGTTATCAGATTCCTTCCAATACCATCAGTGTAATTCTGATTGATTTAGTAGAGTCTATGGAGCTTTTATTATTAATTAAATTTCTAATCCCTTTTTCCTTATTGTTGTTGCAGGGTTTTGTAAGGAGAAAGTCCATGTGAGATAATGAAAGACATAGTGGCTAGAATCTAAGAACATTACCAGGATAGCAGGAAATATTTTAAATTTTGAATAGATTTAAGTATGAGATAGGTTCATGGTTGGTTAAGATGTAATGTAGAAATATAATACTAAATTTGGAAGTAACTATCTAGTATGATTTTAAGGCTGATGAGTTATTCCAGTATGTTTTTTAATCACACAGAAGTTATTCCTGAAGCATGTGTGTACTACAGTATTAAACAATACTTCTAGTATTGTTCATGATTGAAAAATTTTATTTTGATACATTTATATATAGCAAGAAGAAAAACAATCTCAATTTAAATCATTAAAAACTTAATGTCACTCATAGATTTTTTATCATCTTTATACAACTAACATTTAAAAATAATTTTCTTGCTTTTCAATATTTCTCTTTTCTTCTAAATTGCTAAAATTTTGAAATATAAAAAGATATATTTAAACATCAGTGTTGAATCAACTGATAGTGAAAGGAGAATTTCAAATATGCAAGAAAAAACAGCAATACATTTTAGTAAAACAAAGGTTTTAAATCAGAATGCAAATTATTATTTTTGAGCCAAAAATAAATGAATAATAACCTATTATGGAGTAACTGAATAATTAAAAATGCTTCAAAGGACAAAGAGAGACATAAAAGTGGTGTGCTTGAAATACAAGATCTTCCAAAAATGCACAATTGCTTCATTTTATAAATTATTTATCAATGTATATGTAAAAGTATGAAAACATTACAAGAAGAGGAAGCTATTTAAGGAAGAGTCAATAAAATATAAGAATATTCTTAATTAAATGATTTAAAAATACCTTCTCATTTTTAAAAAAATTATTACTGAATAGCAAATGAAGGAGAAAAAAATTACCTAGCTAACAGTTGCATTAAGTGTTTTGGGGTTGTAGGATCAGGGCGAAGAGGTGGAGACATAACAAAAGCTGCAGCATGTTGCCAACATTTGTTAAAGTAATGTAATCCATCAGTTCCTAAAGCTGCTGCAATAGCTTCACCATACACATTATAACCTACATTTAAAAATTCATGCAGCAATTGTATTAATTTCTTAATAAAAGGATAGTTATATCTCAAACATTTTTTAAAACTTAAATCAAAATTTTGTTGCAGTAAAAAAACTTTTACATGAATGCAATTTAAACATTTCAATAATATAATAGTGAAAAAAATACAAATTAACACTCTTATAACCAATTATTTTAGAAATAATATTAGGTGTCAAAACAAATCTACTTAATTTTTTTAGATAAATTACATATAGTATTTGAAAGACAAAAATTTAATTTTAAATACATATATAAAATATTTTTAAAAAACAAACAAACATTATTTTAAAGTATTTAGAAATAACTTGATCAGTAAAAAAATGCCATATAATTTTGCTCAGAAAGATGTATGAATTTTAATATATACTGAAATCTATAATATATATTTTTTTGTATGCGCTTTCATATTGATTTGGAATTCTGATCATAAAACAAATTACCTTTAAAAATGAAAACAAAAGAATTCAAAACGTATGATTTCATTCTGATAAGATATCGAATTTAATACCTTTTTGTCTTTTTTCTGCTATAATATCACCGGCAGTTTTACTCATGACATGGACAACATAAAGAGGACAGTTCACCTGATTTGCAAGAACGATAGCCCGATGAGTTGCTTCAGTTTCAATCTACAAGGTAAAATTTGCTTATTTCATATTTATTTACAGAATGATTCTTTGTAAAAGTAATACACTTATAATATGGTTTTAACATATTTCAAGGAAGAAAGAATGAAAAAAAACTTTAAGAAAGTAAAATAAATTGGCAACTTTCTAACACATTTTAAACCAATCGAGAATGTAATTGAACTTCACCAAAGAAATTGCTGAAGCAATGGAAGAAATAAATTTAGCTAGTTACTAACAACTCATCAAGCGATCACTTTTAAAAAGATGTAAATATATAAAAATAAATTTATATAAAAGGCATTTTATATAAACATATAAAAAATTATATAAATTTATAAAAAAGGCAAACACTAAGTAGGTTATTGGAATTGTCACTAAATAGGTCACCTTTTGAAATAACTTGCCTAGGGTAGTATGTAATGTGTTTTTAAAGAATCAAAGTTAGGTGACATTTTCTCAAATCTATTAAACTACGTTAATTTTAATTAAACCAGCTGATTAGTCACCGATTTGTGACTGTGATTAATAGCACTGTTAGGTAAGATCACATTAGTGAAAAAAAATGGCTGCAAAATTGTGGAACTTATGGTCATTGCACCTAATGATCTGATGGAGGATGTTTTAAAATGGGGGAAGATGCTTTACAAATAAAAAAGTTCACCATGATTACTACGGATAGAAAAGAAGAAGTGTTGTAAATTTTGGAATTTTAACTAAAAGGGGAATTTTAGAACTTTCCAGGGGTTTTATGCAGTACTTTTTTTTTTGGAGAGTCAAATTTAGGTGACACAATTACTAAAACCCTAACTCAAACTACTTTAAGTTTAATCAAATCAGCACAGTTTTTTGCTATATTTGTGACTGTGATTAATAGCCCGGCTATGCAAAATCATATTTGAAAAACTCATACTTGTGGTCACAGTACCTAACGATGTGATGGAGGGCGTCAATTTCCCCAGTTTCAAAAATATGCCATTCATTTCTTAACCAAGTGATATGAACTTTTTATTTTTCCCAGAACTGATGTGACTTCCCTTTTTACCCCCTGACGTTGAGTTTCGGGACACCTTGTAAGTTTAATTAAAATTTTTGGGTGTAATTATTTCCGGATAGAATAAGTATTGCACCTTTATTTTTTTTATATACTAGCTAAACATAACTTTAAACTATACTACTGAAGCATTTTTAGAATGGAGAATTCAGGTTCAACACAAAAAATATAAACATAAATATATAGGTTGAAAGAGCTAAAAATTATCAATAACTTGTTGAGCAAATAATGGTTAGTTATCTAGTTAAATTCATATAAGTTTGGAAGTGTTCAAACACAAAAGCAAGAATTTAAATGAAATCAAAAGGAAAGGTAAAATTGTTTAATTCTTCTAATTTTAATTGTTTTAATTCTTTAAATCAAACTTTTCCTGCCATAAACGAGTATAGAAATTTTTTTGTAATGTTAATTTTTTTAAAAAACTTTTAACAAACAAAAAATAAGCCAAATACTAAATATATGCATATGAAACTGGATAAAATAAGTATGAGTAAAATATTAATACAAAAAGTTCAATTGCTCACCTCTTCTGGTCTACTATATAGATGCCCTTCTGGTCCAGTAACACCCATTCTCAGAAGCCTTTTCTCATTCTAAACACAGCAAAATTGAATATCAAAATACACGCATGTAATGCTAGAGATACATATCAAGGATTTTAACCAAGATATGATTTTTCGAAATTAAATGAAAATAAATAAACATGCATTTTTTTGTCTTCTCTGTAGTGTTTCAATGAAACTTACTGCATTCAAATATAAACACAATCAAAATATTTATCTAGTACTACTAAGTTGTCAAATGCATCATTTTGCAATGCAGTTCTTAGAATAAGGCCAGTAACAGACACAAGTTAGAGTAGAAAACAAAAATAGATCCCTTCGAAGAAATTGATAAATACTCTTGTATTCCATTCTAATATATATCATAGAAAAATATATATTTAAAATATACTTGACTCAGATAAATTTTTTTAAAAAATGCAACTATATTTTATAAAATAAGAGTTTTAGGATCTATTAAAATTTTTCAATAAAAAGAAATGCATTCATTTGCACGGCTGTCAAATTTTTGTTTCAATTTTGAAATCTTGCCATTTTCTAAGAAAATGCTATATTTAGCTATCTTCCATGATCACAAACATTCAACTTTTCATTATATTTGAATAAAATTTTCAAAATGGTGTTATGTCATTTATTTTCAATCCACTTTTAAGATTATCAGTTTAAAGAGTACCAAGTTCAGTTCATCATCATAGCTTACGATAAATTTACATTTCCTGTGAACATGTGATGTTGTGTGTACATATAAAAAAAAGCCCTTTAAGATCACAATATTGCAAAATAAAAATGTTTGAAAACTAAAATAAGTGCAGTTGTTATAAAATAATTAAATATTATGATGCAATTTTATTTATTTTTTAAGATTCAACAATGAATAAATAATCCAGACTTCAATCCCATTAATTAAAAAAAAATTATACATTTTATTTCAAAGTAAACAATAAAATATGCCATACTAACATACCATAGTAATTGCATCTCCATTTTCTGCATGTACTTGAGCAATTGCTCCTATTCTTGCACATGTTTCAAATATTTGTAAAAGATCTTTATCGCGCATTTGCAAGTCTTCATATGCCATAAACATCTTAAAAGAATTCAAACCTATGAAAAAAATGCACTAAATGAAATAAAAAAAATGCTAAACTAACCAATCTATTAAAATTTAATTTTTTAGTGTTATGTTTTAATATACATTTTTATATATGTATATACAGAAGCGGAAATAATTTAAAAATACTTTACATACATACTCATAGATGTACTTCTTATTTTTGGGGCAACAAGTTTTTAGGACGGATTTGACTTATATAATATTTATATAATTCCAAAAACATTTGCTGATATCTAAAAAGTATAGAATTATTACCAAAAACTGGTTTACTATCCAATGCCCAGAAAATGAAAATACACTCCAAATTACTTCTTGGAACAATCTGAAACATCCTTAAAAATATTCTGCTTGTTACTCATACTTTTTAAATAACAGATTTTAGTTATATCTGCAGGAATCACTGTTTTTCAGAACCTGTTTCGGATGCTACTACAACAATTTATCCACGTTGCAAATTTTCAAATAAAGAATTATAAACAGTTTTATTTGTTCAGCATGTTATATATTTACCAGGCACTCTTAAGAGTAAAAATAGCTCATATTCTGAGCTTATACTCAAAAGACAGAAAATTAAACTCAAAATTTTAAATGATTACCTTTCTCTTTTGTTAAAATCTCCATTTCTTCTTCAGTCTTTTCATTCCAAGAATTAATTATCACATGGAAAGCATAATCACAACACACTTTCTCATCAGCCCATCCACGCCACGTTTCATATGCTTCTAACAAAGATATGTCTCGAGCAGGAACAAAATTCACTGAAAATAAGCATTGATTAAAAATGCTACACAATTTGAAAAGTTAATAAAAAATTAGTAAGTTTGAAAGATAAAAATCTCTAGAAAATTAAAGCATGTTACTTAATTACAACATAACGAGTAGTTAAAATTATATTTAGAAAGAACAGTAGTAATTAATGAACTGGCATCTTGAATTTTAAAATAATTTGTATGAAGATGATGCAAAAACTAGTTTTAACTATTTGGTGACAATTTATTTAAGAACTGACTATACAAATAATTCAATATAATTATGATTTTACTTAGCAAACATTACAAGTAAACATTTCTTATACATGGTTAAAACATCCATTTTTTAAAGGAATCATTGCAAATTGTTCAATTACTTTGGAAACAGTAATGTGAAAATAAAACAAAACTGAAATTATGTTTAGAAATTTACATTTTAATTTAAGTATAATTCTGTCTTAATTAGATTTTATGAGTGGATTTATTTTACTTCTATTTTATAACTATCAGAAAATATTTTTATACTATGTAAGCATATTAATTGAGTGAAGATTTATTTTTTCATCAAAGCAATGTACTTTAATGTAGTATTATGATCCGTTGACAGTGTTTTTTTTAAATGGGTCACTCTTAATAACCTAAAAAATTTTAATGCAGCAGTACAAAATTAGTGATAAAAGGAGCTAAATGATGTCAACAAACTGATTAACATGGTTAACTTCTAACACAGAATTTTAATAAAAATTTTTTTTTTCAGAATTAGTGAATGGCCTCATAGCTTATGTTCAAAATTTTGTACGAATCCAAAATTACTTAGAAGTTATTAGAGAAAAACTGCTAGTCAGCCATATTATATTTCCTCCAACCAAGCAATTCATACTTTCCCCCCTTTTCTTGAAACCTTGTGGATTTTGTAAGCATATCTACAATTTATTTACCTAGTATGTACCTTTCAAGCTCTGTAATTTCTTATTATAAGATTTGAGTCTTGAATATTTCCTGAGCTCTATTGGAGGAATTTGCAGCAAATTTTGCATTCAGGAGTACACATTCAATTCATTTCTTTCATAACTGTATTAAATTTATATTTTACTTAATACAGCTTTTTCAATATTTTTATCATTTCAATGGAGAAAAAAAATTATTGATCGCTTGGAGCAAAAGTCATTGAGTACCATTTTTTGGTCAATAGTTGGAGATAATTATGTAACATTATAGAGAGAGAGTAACATTTTTAAAGAATGTTTTTTTCCCTGATGGGGCTGTACATTGGTATTTTAACCTTTGCAGATCTAGTATATTCGCCAGGAGCTGGTATAACTTTTTAGCGCAACATCATAGAGGCGATACCAATATCTGCAAGTAATTTTGATGCCCAGTTTCCTCCCTAAAGGAAGGCACCTGAGCTCTGATGATGCAAACCTGTACTAGGATTTAATTTTGCTGACAGCACCCAAGCCAAACAGACACTCTAGGGATCTTTAGTATGCCGTATAAGCATACAACATGGCCACTGTCGATTTTCTGAATCAGGAAAATCCACCGACTTGGCCGAGGTCGAACCCCCAACCTTAGCTGCTGAAGGCCAGCAACAAACCAACCATGCCACCCAGCCGGTGAATGAAGAGAATGTTGTAAGAATTCTTTTAACTATTCTCTTATTTGACAAAAAATGAATAATCAGAATTAGAAATCAATATTTGGTATGAAAAGACAAACTGGAAAGGCCATTCATTACTAAGTAAACTAAATAAAATTAAAAATTAAATAAAATATTTCTACATAGGAAATATTTTCATAAATAATACAGTACATTTCAGAAGAAAAATAGATCCATGTATAAGCTGAGAGTTTGTTTTTTCTTCAAATAAATTACCCAAAATTCAAATTAAAAATAAAATTTAAAAAGAAACCTGTAATTTTCAACCATATTACCATGAGAACAAAAAGGTTGCTACGTGGGTAATATTAGTATATTTGATTGGGATATTGTACATTCAAATTGTAGAGAGGTAAAATGCTAGATGCCAGCTAAGATAGTGTTATTTATAAAAACCATACCTGAAGTTAGTACAAAGATGACAAATCATCCATTCATTTGACATCTTGTACACTACCTTCATTGAGTTTTCTTTTTGAAAAATTAACAGGAAGAAAATTATCACTGGGAATACATTACTGGAGTACTTAGCCATGAAGGAAGAGAAATTTGTACCATGACAAATTTCAAAATACAAGCAATCGCAATTGCTGAAAATTTTACTATGACTGTTCAGCGTTTCTTTGTAAACAAGTTCTAGAGTTGAGAAAAACTACCTTGAATTAGGGAATTTGATAAAAAAAAAAGCATTACATAATCTGTGTTTCCTGTCCTGGAGTGAATATGAATTTTGAGAACTATTTGGAAATTCAGATTCTGATGCCAACTTTGAAGGATTTAAGCGTTTTTATAAATAATTTTTTTAATAAAGATTGTATTAAAAAGAACTAAAAAGTAAATAGATTCAAATTGTTTACACATGGCTAACAGAAAATGGGGAGGGATAAAAAACCATTCCTTCAAACCACATTTTTTCTGAAATTCACGGATCCATATAGAAGCCAACCCCATACATGAGTTTTAAAAAGTTCTCAGCTTACACATGGAAATATATGGTAATCAAGTAGTGTTTAATCACTATACAAAATTAAAAAAAACGAGAGCAATATCTAAAAGGTTGTGATATATTTTTACATGCATAATGTTAATTGTACTAAAAACCTACTTAAATATAATGGCAATTTGCCATTTTTCCTGTTTATATATAAATACTTACAAATATAGATAGATAAATTTTCTGTGTATGCAATATCTTTATCTAATTTTAATTTCTATTGATTTAACATGACTATATGCATTACTAAAAGCATTTTTCAGAACTAAGAACTTCAAAAATTAAAATTTCCTGTTGTAAGAAAAAAAAATGTATTTATACATACTGATCATCGTTGTTCCACCTGCTAGAGCAGCTTTTGTACCAGTGTAAAAATCATCAATGGAAGTTGTACCCATAAATGGGAATTGGAAATGCGTGTGAGTATCGATGCCACCTAACAAAATAAAGATAATAAAGTATGAGACAAAAATATATCATATGAAAATAAAATAGTTATATTAATACTATATATATGCACAAAATATTATCAAATACTCAAATGTTATTTATTAGCGATCCCAAATTTAGAAGAATGGTTGTAAAGGGTTATCATTGTTTATTCAGTATAAATCAACAATTTAGTAAAAATATTAATTAAAAAATTCAAATGTTTTTTAAAACAAATAAATGTCTTCATATATCGATTTCCTACTTGTTGAACATATTAATATAAATGAGGAATTGAAATTTGATGTATCAAATAAATCACATTTGAGTGCCGAAAAGTATACACTACATTAAAGACAAATGCGTGAATAAATACAAACATAATTTAAAGAAACTTAGATATCCCATTCTAATGATCTTCTCACTATAAATGCTACTTACAAAAAATAATAATAAAAGGTTGAAAGAGCAAAGTAACTATATTGATAGCATAATTATTTGTTGTACTTTTGTTTCATCATCTTGAGATATTCAGAGTAAACACAAGATTAATAAGAAACATTCAACATTTCAATTTTCTCAAAAATGTTCTTAAAGAAATTTGGATTCAATGAAATTGAAAATCTATCTGTCATTTAAGCATTAATGCCAGTAAATGACAAAGGAATTTAGGATGTGTTAAAATTTATTAGTTTCATTAGAAATGGTAAAATATTAAAATCAGTAAGCCAAGATCTGCAGAACAAAGAAATTTTTTAAAAAGAAACTGAATTACCAGGAATTATCATTTTGCCTTTTGCTTCCAAAACTTTAGTTCCACCTGGAATGACTAGATCCTTTCCAACTTGTCTAAAATAAAATGAATGCAAATAAATTTCCATATTCTTTATTAAATTAATGCATATTTTCAAAATTAAAGATTAATAACACATTAAAAACTAAAAGCTTTATGATTCATATATTCCTGACAAAAAAATTTTACATTATATAAAAAAACAACAAGAAAAACAAAATGAGAAAGTTCTTTATATTTTTAATAAGAAAATCTTTACCAACCCTTTCAGGAATACTA
Organism: Trichonephila clavipes; assembly: GCA_019973935.1. Taxonomy (NCBI): domain Eukaryota; kingdom Metazoa; phylum Arthropoda; class Arachnida; order Araneae; family Nephilidae; genus Trichonephila; species Trichonephila clavipes. The sequence continues at coordinate 695,392 of BMAU01018728.1, forward strand.
AATTCAGAGTTCTCTTTCTTTAAAAATCGTAAGCAATTAAAAAAAACCACAAACTTGCACTTAAGTGTTATGAGTTAAGCAAAATATCAGATTAGATTTAAAAAAAGTAATAAAAAAACATGACAAAAGAGATTGGGATATCAGAAACATTACTTTTTAGAAAAATGTGAAAATATCAAAGCATTATATTTGTTAATAAATACATATTTTTTAAAAATCTATCTTATCATTCTTATTAACCACAAAAGAGTAGATGAACTTTTAAAATGAAAATATTTTCAAGTAAATATAAAAAGAGTTCAAAAATATTTAAAATGCAGGCAACAATGTAAACAATTATCAAAGTTGACAAAATGGAAATTTTCTTGGAGATTTCTAATATATATACATGCCTAATGAAATCAAAACTTCAGAAAACTTTTGTAGTCAATGATTGTATGCCTCTGTATTCATTATAAAGAGATAACAAAAAAAAATCTCAATCTTCAGATGAAATGAAATCTGAGCTCTTATATTTTAACATTTGTGAAACAACACATAGTAAACTATAACACACACTAAGTTATGACCAAGTTTTTCAATAAAAAATATTTTATAAAAGAATACTAACTAGACTTTACTAAAATACTTATCTCCACTAGCATTTTCAGTAACTTAATTTTGATGAATTAATAAATCCAGTATGTATATCAAGAACTCAGTACATTACATTTTTTCAACTTTTATTTTTATAAAAATTAGTATTAAAAAGAAATAAGATTAAAAAAAAAGCATACTTAATGATTCCATCTTCCATATACACATCTGCATCAAACATGAAATCATCATTCACAACTTTTCCTCCTTTTATCAGCATTCTTGATTGGGAGCTCTGAAAAATATTTTAAAATTTGGTAACAATATCTCAACTCAAATTATTAGGAATATTACATTCAAATATCAATAGAAAAAAAATAGTAAGCTTCTTAATACCTTGAAACACTTGTTACAATAATGTAGAGATGATTATTTTAATGAAGAATTACATTTAAAACAATATGATTAAGGCAGCATAAATAAATATTAATTTTGATACAGAAATTTAAAAATTATTTCTCTTAATTAAAACTTGCTTTGCAACAAATTGATTAAGGCAACAATGTCATAAGGATTCTTCACAATGCAACCACTTTTACAGAGGTGGTAAATTACACTAATATTTTTGTCTAATTTTTGTGGCTGACTTGATTTATTGTGAAACTATCGTTCTAAATTATTTTAAATGATTCTTATGTATTTTTTTATCCTAATTTCAAATATGTTAGTGGAATTTATGTAAAATAAATAGTTTCATCAATATTTTGAAAAAGACAACAACATAAGACAAGCCCCAGGTTACTGTAGTATAATGAGTACTTGTTTATTCAGCCGATGAAATGCTATATTATTTTAACCAAACCAAGAGCAGTAGTGATGAAAGCAAATGTGTAGCATGTTTTAGTGAATTGAAAGCAGTTGTCTGTTGTAACTGCATGTGGTAAGTTTTCACATTTCTGGCTAATAACATAAAGTACAAAATAATACTTTTCAAGGAAGAAAATTATTTTATGTACCAAATTGCTTCTGAAGAAAAATGTGGTCTTTTTACTGTTGCAAGAGCACTGAAAAGATATCCTGAAACTAATTATATTGCGGACAGGAAGCAATCTGTATGACTAAGAAAAACAACAAAACATGAAGACAGGATTTTCCAACAGAAAGTTTAATTCACCGTAAATTTTGAACAATGGCTTTTGACATTGAATGTGAATGTGTGCCTAAAAGTTGTGAATGGAAGACCGCTGAAAATCGGTCTACGAGGCTCTTAAGCTCGCCCCAAAACTTTACTGACTGATTTTCAATGCAAGAGATGACCAGTGTGTGCAAGAAATCCTTCATTATGGACTGTTAGACTAGGAAAAGGTAATATTTAGAGATGAAAGTCAAGCTCACAGTAAAACATTCAACAAAAGAAATGATATGGAGCTGCATGTCTTCTTGTGATGTTGGAAGCCTTCACATTGTGAGTTGAGCAATGAAATCCAAAGACTATACATTGAAATTCAACAAACTAAATTGTTACCAACAGTGGGAGTTCCTTTAGGGGGGGAGAGGGAATCACTCATGGATTTTTTAAGTGTTACTCTATGTTACTATGCAGAGATAATCCAGAAATGGTTCGATAAAAGTACCATGAATATAGGATGAATAGGCCAGCACAGTCTCTGGATCTTAATCTGACAGAGAACCTATGGCATAAAATTGGTTTCGATATTTCAAATAAAAACGTCGATGTAAGGGAGAGTTAATTGAAGCTTTTAATATTTTCTTCCAGCTATGTTATCATAATAGTGCTTCTTATGAAATTGGGGTTTATGCCATGCCAAAAAGACAAAGTTGTAATTTCAGCAAACAGCTGCACATACAGTATTGATGTTCAAACATATAACCACTATGCAATTTTCAAAATGCATATTAAAAGTACTGTATTTATAAGTTTTTGAGTTATTTTACTTTGTATATTATGTTATTCAATGTTGTGCTATTTTATATACACTACACACTCATGTGCTCAGACAACTGTACTACAAAAACTACTTGTAGCATTAAAAAATTAATAACAGATTTGAAATCAGATTGAAAAAAAATTATTAGAATCAATAAAAATAGATAAAATATGATAATTTCATTAAAAAAAATTGAATCAAATTAAAAAATTAGGCAAACAAGCGAGAGTGTTCAGGACTTTTTGCCACTATTGAAAAATGCATGAGGATTGACAATTATTACTAAATGAGCTTCATTGAACTTAAAACAGATTTTTTTGGGAGACTTAATAGAATATAATTAATTGGCATCTTGGGGGGTAGAAAAATTATTTTCCAATTATATATATATATGAAAAGAAATAGTTGAATTTTTATAAATAGCCTTTTAGAATTTAAAGCATAAAATAAGAGGTGTATATATACATTATGTTCAGAGAACATTCATATCATTTACTATAAAGAATACTTTTTATGTATACAGACTTTCTGCATTGAAAAGAAATAATTTTTTCCCAAGGCAGCAATCTCGTATACACAATTTTTTGTTTTTAAAATAAAATTGCTTGCATTTAAGACGAGCACTTTCTATAGCTATGTACATACTTTAAATATGAAATCATTTAAGTTTTCAAGTGCTTTGTTGGTTCTCGGCGCATCTTTTTATCAAATACTTAATGTAATCATTTGATTCTGAATCAATGTTTGTTTGACAACAGTCATACATTCATGTTGCAGGGCTCATTCATAATTTGATTAATCTCCTTAAAGTGCACAAAATATTTATTTGGGTACAGTTATTTAATACCATAATACTTTTAAGTTAATAAATATCTTCATTATTAATCATTATATAATAAATATCTTCAAAATAGAAAAGAAACTTTCATCTCAAAAGGGAAATAGTTAAATTTGAAAGATTAGTTACATATAAAAAAAATCATTAAGTGCAAGAAAAGAAAATAGAACTAAAACAAAACCATAAATTTGTTTCAAATGAAATTTTTTTAAATAGATTTCTATAAATATGCATTGAAGAAAACACTTTTTGCATTTTTAAATAGTGAATTTTTATACACATGGATTTCGTGAGAACCACTCCTTCTCTCAGTCAAAATATGCCTCCTTGCAAAAAATTTCTTCTAATCATCGATCAAAAACAGGTATTTAAAATAATCTTTCTAAAAATATATTTGTTTTCATAAACATCAGAAATAAGATTCCACTCTTTATTTTTGAGTATATTAATGTCTCTTTGTATTTTAAAGTAGAGAAAAAACACTTGGCACATCAATTTTACCATCAAAAGGAAGATATGCATGATTAGACACAAATACAATTAAAAAAAGTAATTCAATAATTAAATGTTAGAAAAATATTTTCACTCCACAAATATTTTGAGCTTGATTCTAACCCAAACAATAAGTGAATCAAGACCTTTTTAAAGTATCTTTTTAGAGACCAAATCAGTAACTTTATAATTTTGACACGTAGGAAGTTCATATAGTTTTTGAAAACATTTTACAACTAATTGTTTTTTTACACTATATATTATATACACTCTTATTTAATATATAAATTTTATGAAAAATTTATAGATAATAACAGTTATTTTATTGAAAAGCAAAAAAATCAATACATCTTTGTCATAACTTATAGCTGTTATGATATATAATTGTAATTGGAGAGTTCATTTTTTAAGATAATCATTACCAGTGAATGCACATAAGCACTGAACTTCACATAAATCAATTGAAACAGCAAATCACTTCTTAAACAGGGGAAGGAATTTGGTTAGTTTTTGTATGAAAACTTTTTACTACAATGAAACAATGTTTGGGACATTTCATCATATAACATTTTCTTTCATGAAAATGAATTTTAGTTAGATAAATCACCTGTGAATTATAAAGAGTTCTAGAATGCATAATTGTGTGTGGGGGGATGCTTATCCAGGACTCGTATTACACTGGCCTCCAAAAGTTAAGGTACATGTTTTTAGAAGCTAAATATTAAAAAAATGGCAGTAACTTTAAAATATATGATGTATATGAATATGATAATAATGAGTTTTAAGAAAACTTATATGCAAAAAAACAACAATCATTACTTTTATTTAAAAGATATAGGCATTTATACAGGAGTAGGAGAAAATGTGTAAAAATAAAACTTTTGTAACATGATTTTGATCTAGGAAGAATCATATTTTAGTGTACACCTTTATTTATTGCCAACTTGATGAATTATTTTCCTATTGGATAGAAGAACAAATGCTGAAAAATGAGCTGCCTGTACAATTCAGTACTCTTTTCTTTCTTGCCATCAACAGTGTGAATTAAAAACTACTATTTTAACTTCATCTTCAATAGTTGTTGTTAATCTTTTTGAAAATAACTAGGAGAATGTGAAGCCCTGTTAAGGGAAAGACGTCTATCTGATTCGTTACACTGATGGATAGTAGTACTATTTTTGTAATGTTTCTTTGATAATTTTCCACATAAGAATGTGATGTACTGCTTTCTTGAAGAATTGATTTTTCTTCCAAGAATGCTTTTTTTTGTTATAAATTATGTTTGTGTAAAACTAATGCAATTTTCTAAGGTGCATTCAATAAAAAACTGTTCAGTGCACATTTCCTCCAAAAATTTTTTGCATCTAAGTTTCATTTTCAAATTAAATCCAAAAACAGGGTGTACCTTAACATTTGGAGGGTAGTGTATTTTCCCTAAGATGTGTATTTTTAACAGATTTTTTAGGGAAGGATTATGTATCACGATAAATAAATGTTTGTGACCATGACCACTTGGTGCCATAGTTAAAAACATATTAATAGAAAAGGGTGGCAAAAATAAAGCATAGATACATTTTAGCTATTGAACATATGAATTAAAATTTAAGAATCTGCTGGGTGAGTAACTGAGTGAATATTAACGTCGCACTGTTCAGCTACCTGATGGCTTTTGGCGAGGGATCTCGTAATTTTGAACCATGGTCAAGTGATGAGGATGACACCTGAACAGGCACCCCCCTCTCCTAACTACCACACCACGGCAGCAGGAGGACATTTGAGCTCTTGACAGATTTAATGTGCATTGCTCCCCTATACAGTGGGACTTTAGTGGTACTGGGTTCGAACATGTGACAAGCCAGCTACAATCCGATACCCCCCTTGACCACTAGGCTACCGTAGCCACCATAATTCTGTTGGGAATTGATTAATTATTCTATAAAGTTGATTCGAAGAAAGAATGAATGTAATTCAAGATACTTGCTTATACAATAATCAGCTAATTACCTTTAGAATTATTAAAGTGAAAGACCCGATGCAACAAATGAAAAATTAAACTGGCATGTATGAAAGCTGTAGAGAATGTTAAATAATGAGGAAAAAAGTTCCAGTACGAAAATTTAATTCAAATGCACATGTTTAACTATATAAACAATATACTTAATAGTTATAATATGATTGTTCATCTTCCAACATGCTTATGAAAAAATAGTGACTTCTTTTAACATTTTGATAGTCCATTTTATGTATTCAGGTTGCCGTCTTAAATGTTATAACCATTAAAAATAAATTTAAACATTAGTAGGATCAATTTTTAACATTCAGACAAAAGGAATTTATTTTATTAAGTATCTTTTCACAGACTTCAAAAGAAGGAAAATATTTTATTTATATTAACATAAATTTTATACTATTATAACAAAATATTCTTCACAATGTCACACGAATGATTATTTTGGTACTAAAAATAATTGCCAAGCCGGTTCACTGTTATTGACAATAAACTTCACAATAATGAATTGCTATTTTTTGATGTAGATAACACTCAAAACAGTAATTTGAAAATTATAAGTTAACTCCAATCCAGGATATATAGAATTGAACACCATACATATTCTATACAGAATTGCTAACATAATACAATATTAAAATTTTCTAAAAGATATTAATAATCAATATAAGCATTACAATAATGTATCTTAAATAATGTTGTATTACACTTGTATTTTGAATAACAGGTGCCAAGAGAATTTTGAACAAATAAATTAAACAACAAAAACATCTAATTAGTATTTGTTTTTATGTGGATCATTTCATATTAAACAATCTGCCGTTTAAAAGAATTATACTTCAACCAAAAAAAGTTACAATTGTCAGAAAAAAAATCGACCGAATTTAAAATATTCACTTTAAAAATTAATAACTAAACTTTCTTTCCGATATAAATTTTCTATATTCAAATGCGGTTATTCATTCAAAAAATATTTGATGTTATGGCGGTAACTTGAGTGCACTGGTCTATACAATCAAAATAAATATTTTATGTTTCTGAAGTGTAAAAACATTTTTAGGAAATAAATAGAAGCTATATGGTATTTAAAATAAATAAAAATACGAAAATGAGCAAAAATATCTTCATACAAGTACGTTTTTAAAACAAATAATTTTAAATCCTTATTAATTACAAATTCACGGAATAAACATATGGCTTATGTGATTACATTTTATTTTTCAAAAAATAAATGGAAATATCTAAAATAAATACAGTAGAACACATAAATGTGTAATAACCATTATTACGAATCGCTTATACTTTAAATACCTTTTTTTAGTAAGAAATTGGGGAGTACTTTACTTTCGTATTTGCCGCTATAAACTTTCGTCAGTAGCTCGTTACGGTTACAAGTTCTACAACTCTTTATTGCTTAAAAATAATATCTATCATCTTCGGTGTTTTTGTGGTGTCGTCCACGTCACTTGACCATGGTTCAAAATTACGTGGTCCATCGCCAAAAGCCCTCGTGTAGCTGAACAGTGCGACGTTAATATTCAATCAATCAATCAATCAATCGGTGTTTTTGTGTAGGTGTTAGCAAAGAATCGATTGATTGATTGATTGACTTAATATTAACGTCGCACTGTTCAGCTACACGAGGGCTTTTGGCGACGGACCACGTAATTTTGAACCATGGTCATGACATGGACGACACCTGAGCTGGCACCCCTCTCCTAACTACCACACCACACCAACGGGAGGACGTTTCAGCTCTCGACAGATTTTACGTGCATCGCTGCCCTACACGACAGGTCTTTAGTGGTACTGGGATCGAACTCGTGACCAGGCAAGCCACGATCCGATACCTATACCACTCGGCTACCGCGGCCATAGCAAAGAATCGAAAATAAGGATGTTTATTTAAATAAATATATTATTAAAGGAAAAAGTGTATGACATTTACACATTTATGAAAAGTTCAGGAAAATGCTTTTTTAAAAATGCTTCCACAGTTAGGAAATAAAATTTAAAAAAAACACCTAGGAAAGGCAGACTTTCTTCGAGGATCATCAGATCAAATCAACTCTGAGCAAATCAAAATGGTTTCCAAGTGAGATAAAAACAACACACACTTAGCAAAGAAACGAAGATAAGGATGTTTATTTAAATATATACATTATTAAAGGAAACTGCATCACATTTACACATTTATGAAATGTCCAGGAAAATGCCTTTTTTAAAAAATGCTTCCACAGTTCGGAAATAAAATTTTAAAAAAAAACCACCTAGGAAAGGTATATTTTTGTCAAAGACCATCTGATTTCTTTTCAACATCTGAAGTTATCTAGGTGTAGTAATGTCTTTTTTAAATAAGTAACTCTATAGTACAGTACTCTTTGTTTATGGACAAGTTCTACCGTAAAGCTTAATAGAGGGACGCTGCAGTCATTAGAACCCCTTTCTTTTTTAGGTTATAGCAAAATCCTCAAGGTAATTTAGAATATATATATATATATATATATATATATATATATATATATATATATATATATATATATATATATATATATACTGGTGTGAAAAAATTAAGGACGAGAGACGGTTTTTTTCAATATAACTTTGTACAAAAGCTTTCCAAATCAACACATTTAATACCGTAAGATCCCCAATACGTAAGGACATGTGTAATATGTAAGCAACACTTACTAAAAGAGAAATCAGAGGGATAAAGAGAAGCTTGATTGAAAAAGTAGCATGGAACGCAATGCGACTGAAGGCCGAAACATCCCTGTGATGGGTGTCCAGCAAGAAACATCTGGTCTTTAGTAGGGGATATGATCTCCCCTGGCTGCTAGGCAGGTTTCACAGCGTCTGCCCATGCTGAGAATGAGGGTGTCAATGAGTTGTTGAGCCATTGCTGCCCATTCGTCTTGCAGCGCCAATCGAAGCTCCCGAATCGTTACTGGTGGTAAGGTACGAGCTTCCAAGCGTCTGCCTAGAAAATCCCATACATGCTCGATGGGATTGAGATCCGGAGATCGTGCCGGCCAATCCATACGTTCAATATCCTCACTCTCTAAGAGCTGTTCGGCAACTACTGTGCGATGACATGGTGCATAGTCGTCCATGAAAAGGAACTGCAGACCCATAGCGCCTCTAAAAAGACGCACATATGGAAGAAGAATCTCGTTACAATAATGGGTCCCGTTGACTGAACCTGCGTCAAAGATGTGAAGGTCTGTACGACTACCAAGCATGATGCCTCCCCAAACGAGAACACCGCGACCTCCATACCTGTCCCTTTCAATGATGTTCGAGGGATGATTGCGGCTTCCCGCTCTCTCCAGATGAGTATGCAATGAGAATCGCTACTCAAACTGAATCTGCTCTCATCTGTAAAGAGTACTCGTCCCCATTCATTGTCTTTCCAATTCCGGTGTTCCCGGCACCACAGAGAACGCCTTCTCCGATGGGCAGGCGTTAAAGGTACACATCGTACAGGGCGTCGTGCAAACAGACCACCACCGTGCAGTCTTCTGGCCACGGTAAAACGCGATATCGGTCGTCCAGTCGCCTGTGTCGTGTGTCTAGCGATTTCTCCCGCTGTCTGCCGCCTGTTTCTTCTGGCCTGTAAAGCAATGTACCGGTCATCTGCGGGTGTGGTTCCTCGTGGACAACCACTACTGAACCCCCGGATAGCTGTTCCTGTAGTTTGAAATTGTCTCCAAAGTCGTGAAACGATGCTGTGAGCAATTCCGAACTCTGCAGCCACACTTGTCACACTGCGGCCTTCCTCCAACTTCCCAATGATTCGACCTCGGGTAAAAGCATCCAGATGTCGTCTAACAGATTGATTATTCGCCATTTCTCGCTGAGGCAGCAACTCGGTGTGATTTTAACTGCTATACGGCGTGCAATCTCTTTGCCAGAAATACTGATCTTACACCGACAACATGCTTTATACCAGTCAGACACTCCCCTATTACGTCTACCTGCATATCTGCGCATGTGCTACCGTACATCACCTTACTTAATCTCCTGATTGGTCTTTCTGTCCGCTCTGCCTCTTCGTTCAGCTGATATGCTAATTTTTCGACTTCGTCCTTAATTTTTGCACACCAGTGTATATATATATATATATATATATATATATATATATATATATATATATATATATATATATATATATATATATATATATAATTTAAAGTCTTAAAAAATACAAAATAATTCATTATTTAGGACATAATAACTTGTAATTATTTAAAACGAGTGAAATGAAAGAGAAGGAATCGTCCATTTCAGCAAGCTAATTTCTTCGAAAATGAGTCTACTGATAGTGAAGACCACAAGCGTTTATTTTAACTTATAGTAGCTACACTCAAGGCTAAAATAAAACACAGGCTATAATTAACGCTCCTGTGACTCTCTATCTTCAAAAAGCTCTTATTGCTCCTGTCCCCTTTTGGATAGCTAACACCGAACGTCGTATGGATGAAAGGAATGTCCATTGTGACTCCATGCCAAAATACTTTTGAAAGATACTTTTGAAAGATGTGTAAACATATCAAAATTTCATGATTTAACATAAACTCTCGCATCGAAACCTTCAAGTTTCAACATAAAAGAAACTTACATTAAACATACAGAGTACAAAAAAAAAAAAAAAAAAAAGAAAGAAGATACGTAAAATGAAATACCAAATTCACATCCAATAATATTTCAGAAAATATATCAAATACTAGCTGCATGGCTCGGCGTTGCACGGGCTTTCTCTACTTTTATAAATTTTCCCTTTCCTTCACAAAATCAGCACTTCTAGTACCCTTCTTCAAAATGACTCCCCCCTCCACCACTTAGCCCGGCATTGCTCGGGCTTTCTCTTTTCCTCATGACACCAGCATTTCTGTGTGTGTGTTTGTACGCGCACAATGTGAGTGATTTCTAAAACTGTGTCAAAAAATTTCCCTTTTTCGAAATTTGTTCTATTTCACTTATTTTTGATTTAAGATAGGTTTATTTCCCCTCTCAATAGCCCGAACACGGTTTATTTTAGAGTAAAATTATTGTTCTATCTTCCCCTCCTTCTCACAGATACCCCTCAGGGGGCTCACCTTCTTTAGGTGAGTGCGGGTGTCACAATCCCGAGGTACCCTAGCGATCTTTTCCTTTTCCCAAGGGGTTTACTACCTTTGGTAAACAAGGGCTTCACGAACCCGGGGTACCCTAGTGATCCTTCTCTATTTTCGACCCTCCTTCTTGTCATTCAATTTATCCTTTTCTTCTTTTCACGTCCAGACCACAGATCTATATTACAAAATGAACGTTGTTCCAATTTTGTTTTTTCGAGTGAAAAAACTTCCATTTTATTACTAACATATTATGGTTTACATTTTGTATTGTGTTGTTTAGTTTCTTTTTCGTATATTTCTTTACATGTTTTGATTGTGTTGCCTTATTTGTTTTCGATTGACACTGTTGGTTAGCCAACCCGCATGTTTGCCGTGTGCGGCGTCCCGTAAGGAGGAAAATGGTGTCCTGTGAATACCTTTGGCCCACGCTTCACTGTAGACGGGTGGCAGGAGTGAGCCCGCTCCTATCAATCGGCTGGTGGTACCTCTCTTCGGTCTCCCCGAAGAGACACTGCTATAGGGTTAGTGCTGCAGATAAGGGGTGTCGGGTTTACCCGTTGGATCCTCGCCCTGATGCTGTAGCACTATGTTCTGGGTGTACTTCAGGTAAGCGCCGTGCCTGGTTTTGCCAGATGACCGGCACACTGCCTCCCTTGTTGGACTCCGTGGTGGGTGGAGGCACGCCAGGATGAAGTTTTTTACGCGTATATATGGATCCAATGCTGCTGTGCCAGGGTAAAGGCCTCGTATTACCCAACCTTACCATTGATGAAATCGCTAAAAATACATCTTTTTTTATACTCTCTTTGCCAAATAATGAAATGTCTGGTAAATCTCCTTTTGTTGTTTTCAAAGCTCTTCAAGCAATTGGTGAACCGAAATCAGTAAAAAAATGAAAAATCCGGTGATTTACTCATTGAAACTAATTCTGCTGTTAAGTTCAAATCCTATTTATCTGCTAAAACTTTTCTTGACTCTCGCCTTTTAGTAACTCCCCATAAATATCTGAACTCCAGTCGAGGTGTAATTTCAGAACCTGACTTGTTATACACTTCTGAGGCTGAAATACTAGAGGGTTTTTCAGACCAGGGTGTAGTGCAGGTCAGGAGAATCACTTTAAAAAAAGATACTCGCATTGTTCCAACTAAGCACTTAATTTTAACGTTCAATAGCCCAAAACTGCCAACTAATATAAAAGCCGGTTATTTAAATTTTAAAATCCGTCCCTATATACCGAATCCTCTGCGCTGTTACAAGTGCCAGAGATTCGGACACTCTCAAACTTCTTGCCGTGGTCAACTAACATGCTCTAGATGTGCATCCGTTGGGCATTCTTCCGCGGACTGTACTCTAAAGCCGAAATGTGTTAACTGTACAGAGTCCCACCCATCAAATTCAAAGCTATGCCTGAAATGGAAAACTGAAAAAGAAATACAGGTTATCAAAACTAATAGAAATATACCGTACGTAGAAGCACGAAAACTAATAGCTCCACAATTGTCCCAAACTTACGCTCAGGTTACCAAACTCTCGACTGCAACCACTACAACGCAAACAGATGAAAATATTACCAAAATAGTTTGCCCACCATTAAAATTGTTACAACCATTAATATCCGATCCGAAGCCAACTATATCTTCCTCAGTCGCGGCAGTTAATAAATTCTCTACATAAACTCAGGCAGAACTCGTACCATCCACATCTTCTGTTACAGTTGCATCGCCTTCAAAATCTCAACCTCCTAATTCTGTAATAGATACTGCTCCCACCACTTCTAATAGTTTATCTATCTCTGCTGCATCTTCCTCATCCACAGCATGCTCTGTTCTTGAAACGACCACCACTATATCCAATACCATACCCGCTACATCCCAGGATGCAAATCAAACCTCAAAGCCCCGTAGAAAGAAACGTCCCCCCTAAAAACCAATCCAACACTATAAAACCAAAAATAGAAATTAAGATGGCTCCGCATAGACCTCGAAAATCTGGACCTACCGAGTACACAACGGATGAGGAAGATATGATAATATATGACGTGTGTGTGTGTGTGTGGAAGAAGAACCTGAGCTGAATCCAAAGTACGTTTTAAACATGGATGGTTTCACTTACAAGAGAGAGTTAGTTAAAGGACATAATAGTGCATTTATACGATACGACTCTTTGATAACCCAATCAAAAAACCGCTTTAGCAACAGCAAGAGGTAATATTTTACTTTAAATAATTTGGTTACGAACTAAATATTTTTCTGACTTGGTGGGGAAAACCCCACCAAAATTTATTAGCTCTAACTTTTAAAATTTTTTTAATCTGAGATCTTACTATTTTAACCATAAAATTTTTTACTAATTTTATACTTTTAATACTTAAAAAGTTGTTTGGCGCAGTTTAACCAAAATTGGCTCTTGCGCCATAAAACAATACATTCATTCATTCTCATAGATAAGATAGCTTCAAATTTCGATGTATGACTTATAAAAAAAATATCGCGTTAGAATTAAAAAATTATTAATGTGAAGCAATAAAAAGAAAACGATTCTGATACTAAGGGTAAAACAAAAAACTTTCATCTTTTTTTAATAATAGTTAGTTTCTAAGAATCTAAAATAATAAAATAGATTTCAGATTTTCATGAATCAATCAATCGTTACATATAGTTAGCTTAAAAGTGTCTCTAAAATGTATTTTGATCCAAAATAATGAACGATGTACTTTTAAATAAACAAATACTTAATTTAGTAATGAAATGATAGAAATAATCCTTTTATATAAAAAAACCTATATATATTTATTAAAGTCAAATTTCTATAAGTAATAAACAAAAGAAAAATTTACAGATAGCTATCGAAACGATTGCTTTTTTCTGAACGTTTGAATGTTTGATTAACATATAAATATTTATAAGTTATAAAAAACAGTATGGGGGAAAGCCTAGATATATATACATACATGTACTAAAAAAACACTCAAAAAGAAAAAAAAACAATCTGATAAAAACATTTTGATATTTTATTTTAATTTTAACATTTTTCATTCCACTGTGTTTAGTAAATTATTTAAATACGTATCTGACAAAAAAAAGTATTTTATACAAAACTATCATATTCATTATTTTAACAATAATTTTATGTATTATTATAATAATTCATATATCTTATTTATAACATATTGTATGTCATTTTATAAAACTTTTTGTAACTAATTTTTATGTAAAATATCATTTAATGTTTATTATAACAAAATTTACAAAAAGTATTATTTATTAATAATTATATTTATGATGTATAATATAAATATTTATATAATTACAGTAATCATGTTTTTAATGCAAAAAGTAATTTCCTAAAATATGATTTAATAATCAATAAACCTTTTTTAAATCATTAATTTATATGCAAAGTTTCGTTGTTTTGTAAAAACAGAGAATTTTTAAGGTTTTTTTATTCCACAGTTATACAAAAATTCTCCCCGTTGTTTATTGAAAAGACTATTAATTTCTTTATTGCGTTGTTTTTGAATGTTAGATTAAAAATATATTTGAATAAAAGGGTAAAAAGCCTGCACTTTAAAACAATTATTGGCAATGAATGAAATGATTCTATAAATAACTCAGGCGAGGAGCGAGCATAACACGGAAAAATTCTAGTCACAGTCACACAACCCCCTCCTTCCACCCGGCTTAGTTCTAAACAGCAATGTCGCTAACGCGAAGATTGGAGTTCACCCGATCCCCCCCACGCATGCGCAAAGCGTCAAAAATCTTGCGAATGTTTTTTTAAAGTTTTCATTTTTTGAGTAGTTAATTTTTTAGTTGAAGTTTCCAAATTCCCCACATCGATAACAAACAACGGTAATTTGAAAATAAAAAATTTAAGGAAAATATTGTTTTAACGGAATCTCGTAAAAACGGTATTACACTGAAAACACAATTTTTTTAAAAAAAACCCGTAATTTTTACGATATTTTATCAATCTTAGGCAATAAAAATTTTTATAAATTATACGACTTGTGAGAGGTAACCACGTTTATCGAATGCCCGTCAAGGCAAGACAAAGTATCAAAAAGATCCAAAATAAAATGTTAAGTGTTGCCACAGCTTCAATTGAATATTTAAATTGCAAGTAATTAATTGCTAATCAGCCAGACACTAAACATAATGACATAACAAATGTGAATAAACAAAGATTGTAATCAAAAAGTATGAAACAAAAATAAAGAATGTAAGTAAAATGAATTAATTATTACAGACATTTTAGGCAATTTTTTTCGTTTAATTTCGGAAACGCAAAAGTACATTTTTTTTAAAAGAATAGTTTATGTATGGAAATAAACAGAAAAATAGAAATTTTCAAAATTACAAAATTACCTAAAATTTTTTAAAGGAATTAGCTTCAGATTAAAAGTCAAATCATCGATGCGATTCAATAACTATCGATTCGTCCTCCGCACATGCGCAAAGCACTCAGATGTTATTTGGAGGTTAAATGCATAACAGTCGTTTGGGTGCGTGTGTTTATTAAAATCAAGTTAAGAAAAGTTTTTTTCGGGTTTCATTTTCAAGTTAATGCTTTCAAACTTCATATATCGACTGAAAACAACGGTAATTTTTAAACAAAAAACTTTAAAAAAAAGTAATGCTTACATATTTCTCGCAAAAAGGGGGAAAAAAACGAAAAAAACACATTTTTTTTTAAAACCGTAATTTTTAAGATATTTTATCAATCTTTGTATAGATTACGTATAATATCGTTCTACACACGGAAAAAAGTTTCGTGAGATTATTTTTATAAATAAAGAAGTTATTAAGTATTGAAATAAAATTTTGAGTATTTTTTGAAAAATCGTAAAAAAATACAGTTTTTGACATTAAATATTTTAAATGACTGATTCTAAAAGAGTAAAGTATGAACTTTTTTAGTATAAAATATTTTTTCATTAGCGCGAAAGAAAATGCAAGCGGAATGATTTAGAAATCATACTCATAAAAACGTATCGATTTCGACTCATTTTAAAAAATTTCGTAAAAAATACAAATTACAATTATTTTGTAAAATAAATTATACCATTTCGTGGCGAAGTAAATGATCTTTCCTAATCTGTATTTATTTTTTGTCTGAGTCTCATGAAAAAAATTAGATCGCGTTTTAAAAACGTCTGAAAAAAAAGAAGTTCCGAATTTTCCTGGCGGTGAAAAATGGTACTAATTATGCGTTTTAAGGTTTTTAATTAATATCTTTTTAACTAATTGGAATATCGGAATATAAATGGTCAAAACGGATTCCTAGGATCATTCCTAAAATTTTGGCACCTTTGGCGAGTTTCTGCGTCGCGTGGTTCGTGAGAAGATAGGGCATCATAGATTCATAGATACGTTTGTTTACCTTTGATTTTAATAGTGTAGATTTTGTAACAGAAATACACTGCTGGACCATTGCTAAGGACGGATAACACTATCATCCATAGCAACCACAAAATGAAAGGAAGCAAAATGTGGAAAATTAGAATAAGTGCGGGATATTAGTAAGAAGAAGTATGAGTATGCAAATTTTTTTCCCACGCCTGTTCATCACGTGATAGCGTTCATAAGAGCTTTAAAGGTTTTGACGCGTGTGGACAGTGGTTGTTTCAAGTCAAAGTTTTACAGGAAAGATTTAATAGACGAACTTAAAATTTTTGGCATGTCTTCCCGACATCACATAGATGATTTTATGCGTGGCCGAATTATTGGAAATATCGAAGAAGGGCGAAAAATAACAGATGTTGCCGGGGAGTTCGACATTGCTCACAGCGTTGTTTCACGGCTGTGGAAGTCATTTAAAACTACTGGAATGTGTAGTAGACGGCACGGGGAGGTCGTGTTAGAAGTACGACGCCTGCAGAAGACACATATATCGTCCTATCAGCAAAAAGGAACAGGCGCACCACAACTCAGCAGGTGGCAAATCAGTTTCTTGCTGCCTCAGGAAATCAGATCTCCCGAAAAACTGTTGCCAGACGTTTGAGGGGAGGAGGACTATACGCACGCAGACCTGTTGTGTGTGTCCCATTGACCAGACAGCACCGTACTGCCCGTTTGCAATGGTGCCGTGAGCATCACAATTGGACTGAACAGGACTGGGCATGCGTACTATTCTCAGATGAGAGTAGGTTCAGTCTGTCATCGGATTGTAGACGCCAACTGATCTGGCGCGAGAGTGGTACTGCTTATCGTCCAGAAAATATCCAGGAAAAGGACCGATATCCGACATGAAGTATCATGGTGTGAGCCGGCATCATGATCAATGGCCGCACGCGCCTACATGTGGTTGCGAATGGGACTATGACGGGCCAACGATACATTGATGAAGTTCTACTTCCTCATGTTCGTCTTTTCCGTGGAGCTGTCGGTGATAAATTTGTTTTTATGGATGACAACGCAACATGTCATCGAACACTCGCTGTTCAGGATTCTCTAGACAGTGAGGGTATTCGACGTCTCGTATGGCCAGCGCGTTCTCTAGATCTAAACCCCATTGAAAATGTTTGGGATGCTTTGGGGAGGCAAGTTGCTGGTCGAAACTATCCTCTGACAAACAAGAACACCCTCATCCGTGCACTCACCGAGGAATGGGATAAATTGCCTCAACAGCTGCTGGATAATGTTGTGCAAAGTATGGTACGACGTGTGGAATGTTGCATCACACTCCACGGTGGACATATCCCGTACTGATACCTTTCTTTAAGGTGCCTGCTGACTTTTAGATGCATTGTTCCATTTCTCCGTACGCAGATCAAATGAACATTTTTTTTTCTTTCAGATGTTTCACTGCTTTTGTACTTTCCAGAACATTAAATATTCTTTATTCTAATGTCTGAACAGTGTGGCAACTATATTTTATCCTACTAGGCCTCATGTCTCGCTTAATGTTATGCTACATAGCAATTTGTGATCCGTCCTTAGCAATTGTCCAGCAGTGTATATATATATTTTTTTATATTGGATCCAAATGCCGCCCTTAGAATATGCCGTCCCGGCAGGGGTCCGGTTTGTCCGGTCTTAGAACCGCCCCTGCCACTGAGGACAACGATACACGATGCAACGCGTCTAAGTACATAGTCAATGAGAGCATAGTTGACGTCCTCTCCTCTCTACTCTCTCTATTCCCTATCATTCATTTGCCGCAGTTAGTCTTCTAAACACGGAGGAGTAAGGGCCTGAAAATGGTGTCTAATCACATCCCCGGTATGTTCGATTGGTGAAAGATTAGGGAAGGATAGTGGTTAGGGAAGCATCTGTATTTGCTGATGAGAGCAGTGAGCGGTGGGTATAATCCTGTTAATAAAGAGCATTTGTCACCCCCCGAAGGAAGTTAAGTGTCATCGGAAGCAGCACATCCTCCACGTATGATTGGACAGTCATAGTACTCAAAATAAGAACCAGAGGCACTGCCGATTTAAACTCATTTCGGGCCCTGAGCACAAAAGATCTACGGGCCCCTTTGGCACCGGTGGATCGAAATTTATAACCAGAAAATCTGATTAAGTCCAGTTTTTCCTGGCCACTGAGTGCCTTCTCCAAGCGCCCAATGGATAAACCGGTACTGACCAGAGGTGACATGCTATCGCGTGATGACACACTTCAGGTTTCATCATATTCCTATTCATGATGATGACAAATATTGGATCAATACATAAAATCTACTGTATCTGCTTAATAGTTTATGTTGTGTTGTCGTTCCTAATGCCACCTGTCTGACGATGTCAGATCCAGGCCCACGAAATTCATCGTGGCAAGGGGCTGGATGTACGCCTATCGTTAGCCGTAGCTTTGAGCACCACGCAGGTGACAGTACGTTTTGGTTCGGTTCCACCCCAATTTAGAAGGAGAACACCCTAGAGGTAGTCAGGGGCCTCCTACCTCTCTTCCCCTTCCACCAACCTCATGAGAGGATTTGCGGCTCAACGGCTATTTAGAGTACTCCCATGCCGCAGAGAAGCACTATACATTTACAAACACCCATGCCTTATCTGGGATTCGAACCCAGGCCCTACGGCACAGCAGTCAGCGTCGTTAACCACTATACCAGATGGGCGACTTAAGGTATCCGACTACGTTCAGAACCGTGATTTTAAAAAAGCGCATAAATGAATAATTTTCATGATATTTAGTGTCACTTAGATTAGAATATATGTATAAAATTGTTTTAAGGACATTTTGTCAAAAAAAAAATATTTAAATACAATATTTTGACAAAAAATTAACTTAGAACAATCTTTTTTCAAAATGTTCTCCTTTATAAAAAATGCTTCTAAAATAATAATATTTAGCTTATATAAAGTAAAGACTTTTCCAGAGAATCTGAACTAGGATTTTTGAAAAATTCACATTATTTTCAGAGTTACCACCAATTGAAATATTTATCGACGTTTTTTTCTTAAAATTGCTCCCCTCTGTTGTCGTAAGATATGAATAAACCCATTTCTAAGTGATATATTTCAAAAATTCTAGCTGAGCCTCTGTAAAGAGGTCTGAGCTATATACAAGCAAAATATTATTATAATAGAAGCATTTTTCACAAAAGGGGAATATTTTGAAAATTGGTCATTTTATGCTTATTTTTTGTCAAAATATTGTACTTAAATAATTTTTTATTGTAATAATATTCTTAAAACAATTTTATATACATTTTCTAATCTAAGTGACAATAAATATCATAATATTATCCATTTATACGCTTTTGCAAAATCACGATTCCGAACGTAGTCGGATACCTTAATAGTTTATAAAAATTGTATATACACTTAGAATCAATAAGTGGACTATATGCAACTGACCTCTCAATTTTGAGTCATGATCAAATAAGGGGAATAACACCTGAGCTGTGGTTCAGCTCTCCTAACTTTCATATCACACTAACAGGGGGATTTTGAACATCGAAAAATTTTAAGTACATCAACCCCGCTACACGCAGTCTTTGAGTGGTTAGTCTAGAATTATTAAGCCCTAAAATCCATGTTGATAATCATAAGTACTATTTCGGAGAATAACAAATGCGTATGAAAGCCAAATATTTATACATTAATATTCTCACATTCTTAATACTGAACTAAAAAGTGTGATTTTAGAATTAGCTCTGCATTATAAAAAATAATAAATAAATAAAAAGGAATTAATCACAGTTTTGATTCTGTTTAAATGCAGGAATAGGTTACGAAATGAACTTTTTTTTTAAAAAAATTAAACTTTCAATATATTTGTAAATATATCGCAAGCCCTATTGATTCAATTAATAAAAAAATACTTAACTTAAAAGAAGTAACTTATTTTTATATATATGGAAGAAACATACATTACATTTAGAAGAAACTCACATTAAAATGATTTAAAAGCAGTTATTTTTAAAAAAGTTGTCAATGTCATATGAATCTCATTGTTTGCAAAATTATTATTCTGGGATATCATAATTTACAGTCAATAGATGGAAATATAATGAATTTGTGTTAATTGTTTATTTTTCAAGAAAAATTTATAGTTATTGCCGCTTTTATCTTCGTCTGAAATAGTATTGCTTTTCACATCACATAATTTAGAATTAAAAAATAACTCTTAGCCTAAAAGACTAGAAGTAAATAACGTATTAAAAAAAGAGATAGGGAGAATTAATGCATATGTTGATGAACAGTATGAGAGGAATTGGAAAGGAACTAAGTATCGTATGTTCAGTCTTCTGCGTGTTACGTGGAGGGGAGTCAATTTGGGTCTAGAAAAGAATAGAACAATCATCTCTACTGAGTTTGCTTACCTTCGCAGAGAGATGAAACGGTTTAGAATCGGTTAGGAACTAGAAAAAAATCCAGAAGTAACTCGCCAAGAGTCGCCTTTCCGCTTAGGTATACTAGGCACGTGCCTAGGGCGCAAAAAATTGGAGGGCGGAAAACGAGAAACAATTAAAATTACAGCGAGCGTACCATCGTCTACCGAGTCATGAGCGAAGTATTTTTGCCCCTTAAGATAGTCAAGACCGAAAAGAGATCTACTATGGAAAATAAACAAGCTTAACTGTTTAATGTTGCTATGCAATCAAAATGATATTACCAAGGAAAAATTGATTGTAATGTTATTAATGATTCTGCAGTGATCAATGTTTTAAGGAAACTTTTGTTGTACGAGTGCAATGACGGTGACTCAAGAAGAATAAGGATGTCTAAAATATGATAATTAACAAGTTGAAAACAATTCTTACAATAATATATACTCTATACTGTAATTGTAAACGATTTCATCAATTTACTGTACTAATTTATAAAAGGGTAAGTGGAGGGGGGGAAGGGTTGTGATATTGTTAGGTAAGAAATGAACAAGAGTGGCCTATAACCATGCCACTATCTTTTCCTTACTGTTGGCGGCTTAGGAGGTGATGGATAATGGAAAGACTCTCCAAACAATAAAAACAAAGTGAGGGAAAACACCTCGCGAAACAAAGCATGCAAGGGGAGCGCTCTGGAAATAGTGGGAGTGTCGTAACAATTTGAAGTGCCTAGGGCGCCGGGGAGGATAAAAACGGCCCTGGGCTCGTCTATTTCAATATTTTCAGCTTGGGGAATGGTTCGAAATAGGATACTCGTCTACCAAGTCTTCTACTCTAGGCAGCGAGGAGAAGCGGTTTATTATAGAACAACAAATAATAGGTTTTTGGAGGAATACGGACTCAGGTGTGCTCGTACTTTTTTAAAAAAATAGGCTCAAAAGAATAGATTGTTTGCAGATCGAATATTTCGCAGAAACGAAGATCGGACATCGTTCGCAGAGATCGAATATTTCAATTTCTATTTACAGAAATATTATTATTAACTATGTAAATCGAAATAATATATTGGTTAGTAATCGTATTATCAATTTAAATCGTAATAAATTCATCAGTTGAACATGAATATCCTATTAATTTTCTGTATAATTACATTTCTCTAATATATATAGGTTTAAGAGTCTCATAACAAAATTTTTAAATAATATTTTAATAAGGTTTATATTTTATTTATATATTTTTTCAAAAATATTATTATTCAATTTATTATTATTTTTTATAATGTTATCCTATTTTTAATGAATAGAGTGCCAAGGTGGCACCACACATTAAATAAATGTTCATATATTTTAATTTATGATAACCTTGTTCCTTATGATTGATATATGGTCCTCTTTAAACCAAAATTTTTTAAAAAAATAATTTAGGCTCTTAAGTGAGCAAAGTTTTATTTATAACTGATCTTATTTAATTTACTAATTTTTAGTTTTATGCATTACTGCTTTAAGATGATTATTTATTGGTGGGAATGTTAAAATGGCAATGTGTGTTGAGGGGGCATATTTTAATAGCACTTTATACTCAAAAACTTTTATAATTTCTACATTAAGTAATTAGTTGTAATTAATTTTTCTTTTCATACTCTTATTTAATAATAGCAATAGTGTATTTAGTCATTTAAAAATGACATGTTCATAATCCTTTTTTCTTTCCCAATAGCCAATAGTATAGCAAATTACAGGTGAAGGTTGGTTGGCCTCAAAACAATGTTTAAACCTGCAGTCTTAGTTCCTTAGTCTAAGAGTTTGCTATTGTACTACTGTGGCTACTTTTCCTTACTAATACTTTGTATGGTTATACTTTTATTAATGCTTATTTAGAATTATAGCCTTTTATGAATTTATTACTAGTTAGTGTGTTTCTAAAATCAGGTGGGCCTAACCAGCTGAGCACAGACAAAGTTGTAGACGTTATTCAAATATAATTGAGTAATTTTATTTTTTTAAAACACAAACTATCACTATGAATCACGTTCACATTTCTAGATATCTTTCAAAGTATTTGATACAATTTCAAGTTTTAAAACAAAGAGAGCGTTCTCTAGAATATAAATGTATAAAGCAGTGGCGTAACTAAGAATATTAGCCCCCCTGCAAAATCAAGTTTGGGACCCCAAGCCGGATCATAACATCAGGTTTTGGGCTCCCTTAGAATTCTGAGTCTCTCCGCTATGCAGGGGTGTACGTTACGCCACTGTAATGAAGATAGAAATGGAGCATTATTACTAAAAGTCTCGCTCTTATTCTGAGCGTCAAGGGGGGGGGATAAGGTTAAAATGTGCGCAGGGAATTTATCTGCGTAGTGTATAACGCGTCGACATAAATATATTGTAAACTATTTGTAAGTTTTCGGCGCAATATTGTAACATATAATAAAATTTAAAATAAATTTTGTTATACACAGTACCTAGCAGTAAACAAATTTTTTGAAAAAAAAAGTAGTATCCAGTTTTTTTCTGCACATTTGCAAATAAAAATAAACAAAATTAATAACTAAACAAATAAATGTAACTTTTTTTGCTATTTGTTTAATTTTTCACAAAACTTGTATTGACTTTGAATACTTTCACTAAATAAAGCGAAAAAATATTTTTCTAGTTCGTAATGGGATTCACGTATTGAGAGAGAGAGAGAGAGAGATCACGCGAACTTAATCACAAATTGACAAAAATCTTTTATGGTTTATTTTTTTGTAAACCAGTATATAAAATCAGGTTTATAAATTACCAAAGATCTTTTTTTTTAATTTTGTTTTGTTCACTAGTACAAAAGTTACAACTTTTTTACTAAGAGAGAATACTACTTTCAGCATATGCAGTTACAGGCTTTAAGACACATTTTACGCAAACTGTGCTTTTTCGGAGAATTTTAAACGAGGGACACGTATCACTGAGGAAGTTAAGAAGATAGTTAACAGAATTTTTTTGCGTTCTAAAACAAAATTTTCTCTATTTTTTATAAAAATTTAAATATTTCTTATCTCTATTAGGTCCTACAAAAATGAACAGTTATGTAACATATATATGTTTAAAAACTGAAAATTAGCTCCTAAGCTTTTTTTTCAGAAAGGGTAATTCGGCTGAATTGTATGGTAATTTTTTTTTATATAAAATTCTCCTCATTTTCCCCCATTATAATATTTTTAAAAAATTTTCTTTTCAGTTTTAGTTTATAATTTGCTAAGAAAATCTAAAAAACAGAAGAAAAAAAAACCTTTATATCTCATCTAGAAAAATATTTAACATGTAGTCGGATACCTTAAAAAATGTTTTTCGTAAATGTGACACGTATTTATGAAAAACGGAAGGGAAAGTAAGAAAGTTTTTCAAGGCGATCATTCTACGAGAGTGAAGTATTGTTTGTTAAAGGGAATGGAACTAATATTTTTTTCTAACTAAGAAATTATGTTTATTTCTTTTTAAAAACGATAGAAGAGATAGCAGATTTAGCAGTTCTCTTCTTTCTTTAAAATAACTCCGAGCCCCTTCTTTCTCTCTTTTTCTAAATTATCTGTCATTATTTACACTATAAGAAGGAGAGTCATACTAACATAGCACTTTTAAGCTGTTGGCGAGGGATCTCATAATTTTAAGCCTCGGTGAAGTGACAAGGGCAACGCTGAGCTGGCATGCCCTCTCCAAACTACCACACAACATCAACGGGATGATTGAGCTTGCATCAACCCCCTCTACATGGCAACTGGACAAAACACATAGGTAACACCGGGATAAAAACCAGCTAGACGACGGCCACGAGTTAGGGACCTAATCTCTAGGCTACCGTGGTCACTGCACTATAAGGAAGAAGAGGATTTAACGTCGGATTAACCGGAGGTGCACTCTGGGTCAACGAAAACTTAATTTCATACCTTTTAAAATTAAAAATGTAGTTAATATAAAAAATATGAAAATGTATATATAAATATGGTTAATAAAAATTGAATAATATTTTTAAAGTAGGGTTAATATGTATATTGTGATACCCCCTACCTGGGGGAACCATCTCTTCATCTACTGGACCTATATTCGTGGGAGGTAATGATTGATGACTCAAGCTCTCTCTCTCTAGTCATAATAAAACCAATTTATTATTATCCGTTTATATTGATCAAAGACAGTCTTACTCTAGGCAGGAAATCAGGAGTGATACATCGTAACCCTCAATTTTATGTGAATAAGTGCCTGGAATTCTAACCGCTTAATTCTTCAATCTTCCTTATTTTATTTGAATAGCTAAAGCCCGTTCTATAATTACGCATCTAAGTCTAGATCCTTACCATAAGCTCACGGCGTTCAGCATCACAGCTTCCTTTTCCTCCTTCTTCTTCTATCATTACTAAACCTCCACTATATATCTACTAACTAATCTGAATATCAAGGTTTATCCTTGAGAGGGTTGGCTATGAATTAATTCAATGCTGGCCCCAAAGTTTCCCCAAGAGGATTAGTAGGGAAAACACGGTAAAGCCCCGTCACAGTATTATTTTCCCTATTTGACTTTTTTTTAAGGAGCCCAATACATTTTTCTTAACCCGGGGCTTCAACTGACCTTAACCCGCAGTTGGGAAGATAGGTATTTCTATACAAACGGAAATTAAAAAAAGAAATGAGATCAAAAACTTAATTTCTATACTGTAGTATAATTTAAGGTACAGAATATAAACAGTTAAGCTGGGAGACTTAAAATTTGTATCTCACCAAGGTTTCTCTCTAAGATTTATGTTTATTATACTTCTAGTAATGATAATACAATGATGGCACAAACAAGAATCCCCGCAAACATTGTTTTGTCTAAGAAACTTAAGCTGGCTGTGTACATTAAGATTTAACCTTGACTGACAAGAAAAAAAAACAACCGTGTGATTAAGATTTTTTGAAAGATTACCAGTCAAATTTACCTTCACATCAAAAAGAAAAAAAATGACATAGAATGAACAGGTGGTTAGTGTGTGTGTTATCTACTTATTCCTATTCCTTTTCTCTCTTCCTATTCATTTAATGAAAAATGCGTTTTTCTGTCAGCAACAATTACAACATCTCATTCCTGAGTTAGTCTTTTTAAAGCATCTTAAACAGGTTAGATTATTTAGTTTTCAAACTTTAAGCTCGGTTTAAAAAAATCAATAAATTTTTGATTGAAAATTCTATAACTTTTCTTTTAAGATTGGAAGTTTATATAAAAGTAGTATGCATTGCATCTAAAGTCTTTCTTTGATTAAAATATGAAAAATTGATCCAAAGAGAATGTTTTTTATGCAAGTAAAATATAATTTAATCAAAAGTTTGCATTTTTAAAGAAAACAATTTTATTTATCCTTTTTTAAAAAATAATGAACAGACATATTAACAGATTTTCGTAATCTAAGTCAATTAATGCACGATAGTTAATACTGGGAAGAAATTAAAAAACGCACGCACACAAAATTTACGATATTCATATTTAAACTATCAGTTATCACAAAATTAAAATTTACTGTTTACTGCACACAGAATAACACACAGGCAACAGGGGAAAAATCCTAAAAATGCCCTATGTAAATATATGTGAATGTTTTAAGATAACTCTTAAGTTAATTAATATAATTTTTTAAAAAAATATATCAAATGTAATCAGAAAAAATAGAGATACTGTGAGTTTCATAAATTTTGGTTCGAAATTATGAACTTTTCTAAAGTAATAAGCATCTGCATTAAAATATGAATTCAATGAGTAAAAAATTGGAGGAATCATGGAAATTAATTTTCAGCTCTGCGTTTGAATGAAATATTTAAAAATAACCAGTTAGTATACAACTGTTTTGATAATTTACTTCATATTTTTTAAAAAATTTAGCATATTTATTGATTAGTATAAATGCACATGCATATTAATTGCTTCATACAAATTACTCACATATATGCACGTGCGCAATGAAAACTGTTTACACCTTTGAGAGTTTTGAGTCATATTTGATATTGATTATTAAAACTTAAATCAAATTATTATGAATAAGTATTTAGAATTTATAGAAACGTGTTACAAAAAATATTCTCTATTTCAGTATTATAGCTTAAGACTTAGGAATCGAAATATTTAATAATAAATTAAATGTGTAAAGCAAAAAAAATGCCGCTTTTAAAAGATACCTAGCATATATTTGTAAATGTTTACAGGCCAGTAAAATTTTCACAAACACACTTGTTATTTATGCTTAAAAAAACCGTTTATAAAGTAAGTTTTTAATCATATGAATTTTTTATGCTCTGTAAAATGCGTTTTAAGATTTCGAACATGAATTTTTTAATCAGCGAGGAAAAGCAAGTATACGTAAGTCTAATTGACTTTCAAAATGGTTGTTTAACTTTCCTTAAATGTTTGAATGAACCTCAGCTAAATTTATCTTTTTTTACAGGAAAAAGAAAAAATAAAGCTCTATGTTTCATTGACATCTACAAGAGGAAATGAAGCGGTTCTACGTTACTGAACCATCCCGTCAAGGGCGGATCCAGCGTGGGAATATGGGGATGCCGCTTCTCTAAAGCGGACGGGCACTATGCAAATTATATTCATATTAAATCTTACAACAATAATTAGTTGATGCTAATGTATGCTTCATAGCATCGAAAAATTCACATTAGTTTTAATGATAGATTCTAAATAAATCTAATACTAATTCAGTCATCGAAAAACATATATTCATTCAAATTAAATGATGATATTTTTAGATTGGATCAGAAACATGAGAAAAACAGTTTTCACATTAGAAATTTTGTTATTTTTAATAAATTGTAATATAAAATATTAATGCAAATTAATATAACATTAGTACAAATTAATATAATATTAATGCAAAATAATATAATATTTATGCAAATTAATATAATATTTGTGCAAAATAATATGATATTAATGTAAAATAATTTCCCCCTCAAAATGTGTACTTATGCATATTTTAAGAATTAAAAAAATTGCTCTTTCAAACAAAACTGCAAATGATTCTAAGGAAAGAATTAATTGCATTAAATAACTTACTTCTCAGCAGAAAAATTCAAGAATAAAATAAAATTTTTATATATATTTATATTAAGTTTATTAAAAGAGAAAAATTCATAATAAAAAAATTGCTCAGTTAAAATAATAGCTGTCTAACTACTCAAATCTGAAAAGAGAAAATAAAATAAAAATGTTTATTAAAAGATAATGCTAAATAAAATAACATTATGCAATTTAAATTGAAGGATGATGTTTGTTATAAGATCCTTCAATACGAGAAAGAAATTATAGAACTTGACTTAATTCTAAAAAAAAAAAAAATTTTCTCTAAATCCAAAGTCTTAACAAGGATCTATTACACCTTTCGAACGTGCTTATCGCAGGTCATCAACCCTTCATTCAAACTCCTGCTCCTTTGCTCCTCATCTCCCATCCCAAGTTCGCATGCTGATTTTTTAGCCTCTTAGTATTTCTATTATGCTATATCAATAATTTACTTACTTGCAAATGAAGAGGCACTTTTTTTACCGGAGTACCAGATGGTGTTTTGGACATCATTTTTAGAAATAATAAAACAATGGATCTTCGAGTTTTTGCAAATAGAGAGAAAGAAATTTGAGTTTCTGAATATAAGATTCTTTTTTTCACACGATAAAATGAATAAGAAAAGTCACCACCTTTTTCCTCAAAAACAGTTGTCTATACTCTTCTTCAGGATGCAACTTCTTCCGGGTTTGCAATCAAACGAACTTAACGGAACGTTTTAATGATGCTAAGACTCTTCGATCGGTTGCACGGAAGTGGCAGACGGTGCCAAGCCTAAATTCGAATAGTGGCTGGCGGCTCTTGAAAACCTGGACAGTGAGATTGCATTTGGCGTTGGAAACGATCGATATTGAGTCGCGCAGTATCAGTCGACTCGTTTGGACTTAATACAGAGTAAAGCTTCATGCCATCGGAAAAGTGGTGCCAGACATATTCACGTGATACCTAGGAGGAATTCTTGATTTTATCGAAAACAGTTGACAATTTTCGGCACATAGGGCTAAAACACGTTTTTTTCCAAGCCAATGATGGCAATGTAGCGTATGAAAGTAGCACGCGTATTTGTAACTGGAAACAAAACTAGGTCGGACAGCTGATAGGGCTTCTCTTAATGAACAGTTTCCTTTTGCTTTCACCTTCAACCGGCGTGGGCGTTAATTGGGAGGGGAATGAAATGTGCACGTAATAAAAAATTAAACGAAAGAAACACACATGCAATATGTACAAAAACAAACAAACAAAACATATATGATGCTCGGCTCTAAAACCGAAACTCTTTTGTAATGGATGTATATTACTTAAGAAATTACGGAGACGTGGTTAATAGTAAATAATTTACAGGTGTGTTCAAAAAAGTAAATTGATAAAGCTTTAATCTTGATAGTTTTAAAATACTTTGATGAAAACGTGAAATTTTGTATTTTTTTAAAGAGGTTTTAATAAAACATTCAAATAAACCCCAGAAAATAATTATTTTTTGAGAAAAATAGAGCATTATAAAGAAAATGATTTTTGTAATTGAAATTAAACATGTGCAACCACTATACAAACATAATGAAATGATCAAAAATTAAAAACCGTATTCCCCATCAATGAAAAGAAACCGCATATTATGACTGTTATAAAATCAGTAATCTATTCCTTAAACTAGGAAAAATAAAAGGAAGATAAAAAATTATAGAGGTATGTTTCAAGGAAGTTTAAATCAGTAGCAAAAACCAGTGAAGCGCAAGAATTAGATTAGAAGAGATTCGATTTAATTTAAAAAATTTTGCTAAAATTGTTCTATGGGCCATTTTGTATCCGTTGGAGATCATTTCCGAAGGAAGAATTTGAGGAAAATTTGAACTAATAGCTATGCATGAAGATAACGAAATGAAGTATGATAGATAAATTGTTATAACTACTTCCGCATGTGTGCTACTCAAGTATGCAAAAGATGATTTATATAGATAGATATAGTACGTCAGCAAAAATAATTTTTTATTAGGATATGTTGTTATATTTTTCATTTATTGTTATTAGTAGCTCATAGCACTCGGTTAAGGAATTTAATAATAGATTTGAAGGATATATACCGTATATTATCCATTTGTATGGTTTGGTATAATACACTTTTTGAGTTTACTACGACTTTATAATAAGTTATAATGCTGTATAATATTTCTCTCTTTACCATTGTGTAAAGTAAATTTTTACAAACAAATAATTTTTCTAATTAGAATTTCCATTATTATTAACAGAAAACTCAGACAAATAAAATGTAAGATTTTTACTTATTTTTATACATCTAAATTTACTCGGCCATACATACAAGATAATTCAACAGTTCAATGGTTATGTGACTTCATTAAATGATATCAATTTTGTAAATGGATATACATTTCCTTTTCCTCACTACAAATAGAAAATAACGTTTTAATTTAAGAAATGAATTCATAATCGAAGTAATACTTTTTTGAACTTTTACACTCTTTGAAGTTTATTATGAATAAAATTTTTGATTGCACACTGACACTAATTTTACTAAAAAGGTTTCAGAAATAGTCTCACGAGGAGGAATATCATATATTCAACAATATTTTCCCCTCTGCATCCTTTACGCAATCTGATTTTTTAAATAAGTTTTTTGGAGTTTTGTGGACGAGTTTTTTCATGAGATTTCCAAACAATATACTGATTTCTTTGCTAGGTTACATTTGTATTTTTTAATATTATTTGAAAGAATTTCTGGTATAAATAGTTTCTTAGAGTAAAATATTTGAAGAATAAAGAATGTATGGGCATTGTTGGTTGGAGTAATATATAAATTTGAGGTACAAGGTTTAATATCTGAGATGGACTTCCTTCAAGAAGAAAACACAAAAACTATAAATCTGATATAACTCAGAAGCTTGCGGGGAGTAAAATAGTGTCATAGACGAGATAAGAATCTTGTGTTTTTACCACACACATACACAAAAACCATAGTGCGAAAAAATAAGAGGCGCTGGTTGTTAATTGCGATGGTTTTTAGTTCCTTATGTTCTATTGTATTAAAGTTTGGAGCGTAACCAACCCAGGTGCCTATTTTAGCAAAGCTAGCGATGTTCAAACTGTATAATTGTAATTTACCGCTTTATAAATACCCAATTTTTTTTTGCCATGAGATTCATATGATTCAACAATCATTTCCATATACTTACAAAATTTAATCTTTTGGCCTAGGTTTATAAAGGTCATATAACTTATAAAAAATTAATTTACACTTGATTCAAAACCAAATATTCATTTTTTCCATAAGTCGTTTAATAATGGAAAGTCTCTTTTAATGTTTTCACTTAAAAATTCTTTTCTTTTATGCAGTATCGACTTATAACCACTGAATTATCATCATTGAAAAAAAAATTAAAAACTTTAAATCATTGAAAAAATTAAAAAGTGAAATAAACTAAGATTCTACTGCTAAAAATTATTAGTTGAAAATGACGTTTTGGAAAGTGCATCATAGACCTAGAATTGTTTAAATAATAGCGTCATCACAATATCTCCATTTTACTTATCAATTATTATTAAATATTAATGATATTTCAAGTACTATTCCCTCTTCTAAGTTTCAGTTTCTAAATAAGTTGTCTTATTGTCGGCCATTTATGAAGAATCTGTATGACAGAGAAAACATTTGAGCGATATTTATTTATTGGAGCGAGTACAAGCACAAACACATTAATCGTGATTTATTAACTGTCATTTCAATTTCTGCAAATGCCAAACTCGTGTTGCGTAACGTTATTCTGAAAAAAAAACTAAGTTTCAAAAAAGCATTCTTTTTTTTTCATTATTATTTTATTTCGGTTGCGTTGTGAAGAATAAAACTTAGGCGTGGCTTGATTTAACGTGTGTAGCGGCATTTATTATTTATTTATACGATTCAATAACTCAAGAGTTGTTGTGACGCATTATATTTTTACTAAATTTCAACATCAAAAACATTTACGGTGTAACATTTCATTAAAATAGTATAACATTCGAACATGTCTGTGGAAATTTTGTATCAAAAACAAATCCTGTATTGTTTGTTTATAATAATGTAGAATATCTTTTTCCCACATCTCATTTCCGTGCAGTATGGGTTCACTGCACATCAACCATATGACCTTTGCAAGTTATTCATCTGGAAATGATTGTCATCGACTTTTGAGAGATGTGTCTTTTTAACCCCCTCCTTTGCCTATTAGTTGCTACTGGTGTGTCCACTACTCCTGTTAAGAATATTAAATCAAGTGGTACTTAGAAGGAGGAATAATAGCAGAAAGTTTTATCCGAAATTTATTTATTTTGTTAAGTACGTACATATTGGAACATTTGGAAATATGAACATATCTCAGTAATATTTTCTCAACTATAAATTTAAAAAAATACAGTAGGTTTTTAAATTTATGGAATGTAGCGCAATTAAGGATAGCAGGACATGCTCGAAGAAGTAAAATGCCAAAAAATAAGACTGTTTATGGGACATATATCTTTAAAAAATTCCAATAGAGCTTAGATTTTTTTGTGATACTCATAAAAAGACAAAATAATCATTCTGTAGAAATACAAAAATAATTTTTTAGTTAAAATTTTTTTTTGTTTACTTTAAGTTGGACATAATTTTTCAGATCTCATAATACATGCTCATGTTTAGGTACCATTTTTAGAAAAGTACCTCTTAAATATGTAACTTTTTTTGCACACATATAAAACAATACACAAAACGTAGTGAACCTATAATTAGGCAAAATATTCAGATAGTTTCTTTAAAAAATTATAAAACTTGGCAATTTTGAAAATTTCTATTTTTTCCCCTTTTGCACGCATAAAACTATTTTTTTTAAAAAAAAAACTATGTACTATTTTGACTTTAAATTTTTTTTTAATATTATTAAAAATATTAATATTATTATATAAATATTAATATTATTATATAAATAATAATATTATTATATAAATATTAATATTATTATATAAATATTAATATTATCACATATATATTAATATTATTATATATATAAATATTAATATTATTATATAAATATTAATATTATCACATATATATTAATATTATTATATATATAAATATTAATATTATTATATAAATATTAATATTATCACATATATATTAATATTATTATATATATATAAATATTAATATTATTATATATATATAAATATTAATATTATTATATAAATCTACAATATTAATATAATTATATAAATCTGTCGAGTATTACAGAAGATATTTAAAATGCGTTGTCATGGTTCATGCACAAGTAAAAATTTGGAACCATATGGTGCAACAGTTTTTTTTTTAAAAAAAAGCGTACCTAAAAGCAAAAAAATTATGTTTTGGAGAAGTGAAAAAACTAAACATTTGTTTACATTTTTGTCAATTATTTTTTTCATATTTTAAAGTTACTTTATCAACGAACATATAAGTTTAAAACATTTTTAGATTCAAAAAAATATGAACTATTTTTTTAATACTAAAATTGAAAAATCGATTTTTTGAATGTGTATGATGCTCTGGTTATCTTAAGAGATTTGTCCGTAAATTAGTTCTTAGAAAGGAAATCAAATAACAGAAATAGCAGAGGCCATTACTCGTGCGAATCTTCCATGGAAATTTCATCCTGGAAATGCTTTCATCTCGAGTATTGATTGTTTATTACCGACGCACTTAAAAGCAATACGCGCGCGCAAGAGTCATCTCTTCTAGAGTAAGTAAATAACACATTAATGATCTAGGTGCGGAATATTGATCTTTTTTACGTTTTAAAAATTTACAATTACCATTTTAATAAATAGGAAATGTAGTTATACATTTACCAACATATGTTAATTTTGAGTAAAATATTTCCGATAACTGATTTTGTCAAATACAATATTTTCGAGTAATTTTTTCTCCAGAAGATCAATAAGGCATGATTTTTTTCCGTGTACGTTGTTTTGCGCTTACTCATACACAACAATCAACATTTTTATTATGCATCTAGTCTACTCATTCGTTTTTATTTCATAACCTATTAATTTATTTTTTTGAGCATCTCTACGACTTAGCCCACCCGCATTCACAATCACAAAAATAAAGACAATTTTCATACATAGGGACAAAAAAGGAGTGTGGAAGATATAGTATGTACAATAGAGTGTGTATATTATGTATTTTTCACATATTGTGTGTAAAAATTCTACGGTAATAGATTGAATTTTTGCATTTTATATGGATAATTTTTGTAAATGTTGAAAAATGTAACTGACTTAAACTTTGTTATTCGAAACGGAATTAATTTACGGAGACTTGTATTTACATAAATATTATTATATTTTTTATAATTCAATAACATTAATATTATATAAATATTAATATTATTATATAAATATTAATATTATTATATAAATATTAATATTATTATATAAATATTAATATTATTATATAAATCTACAATTTTAATAGTATTACAATATTAATATTATTATATAAATCTACAATTTTAATAGTATTACAATATTAATATAATTATATAAATCTGCCGAGTATTACAGAAGATATTTAAAATGCGTTGTCATGGTTTAACATTTTGACAAAAACTTATTTTTAGAGAACGGTTCATATTCCAAACATTTTGAAAAATCATTCAAAAGCTTATTTTTTCGGATTTATTTTCGCATAAATTTCACACTTGCAATAACTTAAAATTTACTTTAAAATAAATACCTTGAAACATTAAAAGAAAAATATTTATCCAAGATATGCAAGTTTGAATCAATGTTACACGAAAGTCTATAATTACTTCTCTTTTGAAATTTTTTTTTTAAAAAAACCAGACCTGAATTTTAACAGTGAACTTTTTTATT
This sequence comes from Trichonephila clavipes, assembly GCA_019973935.1. Classification (NCBI taxonomy): domain Eukaryota; kingdom Metazoa; phylum Arthropoda; class Arachnida; order Araneae; family Nephilidae; genus Trichonephila; species Trichonephila clavipes. The sequence continues at coordinate 730,110 of BMAU01018728.1, forward strand.
TTAGAATTACATACTATGATTACATTTTTAATAAGGCTCCAGATCTACTAAAGTATCCCCGAAGCCGTTTTAAGTAACAGATTTTTTTTGACTATACATCTTTTCATTTGAATTTATTATTGGATACTGCTTGAGTATAGTTGCTAATTTCTTTTTATATACTTAGGTAGATTATTATTTTTTTGAAAAAATTTTGCTCAGATAAAGTTGTGGTGTTTTTCTTTCTTACAAGAGAAAAGTACATTTTTCTGCAAATAGAAGGAACGAAAATTTAATGGTTTGTAGTATTAGGTTTTAGACAAGGAATTCATTTTAAAATAATCGATAAAAAAATTTTCTCTGCTTGAATGTCGGTCAGAAAATTTAATAACAGCACACTTTTAATTAGGTTTTGGTTTGCCATTCGTAATTATTCAGAGTTAAATTTGCTTCAATGACACAATGAAGAATTGCATTTTATAGAAAACTCGAAATAATTTTATCATTTCCTAGGAATTAACAAACACAACAAAGTTTTCATTCGATAAAATTAAAAAAATAAAACTATTGAATAAGTTTTAAAAAACTATTAAGAAGGATTGAAATAAATATAATTAAAAATAAAGTTGATGTGGAATTTTTTCATTAATTCATTTACAGGAAAACATATGTGTTCTGTATAGTATTAGAATTTTCCTCCCATTCTGTAAGTGATGAAATTCTTAAGCAGAATATAGAAGGAAGAAGAAAAATTGGGAGCAACTGGATGCTTTGAGCTTATAAAGAATTAACATCTTATCGAAATATACGACATCGAAATGTACATTGTTCATTTAAATGCTTATACATACTTTTAATAACGAAGTACTTTGAAAACGTTTGAAAATTTCAATGACTCTCTTGCATTTTCCAATAGATAAAAAAAAACTCTTCATATCAAATAAGTTCAGATTCTTAAAAAATTTATAAAACACACATGATTGGAGAAGTCAAGCAATTATTTTTTTTAAAAAAAATGTTATTTTTAATTATATTTTAACTACAATACAGAACGTTGTTGAAACCAAAATTAATCTTACCTGATTTTGGTAATCCGTGTGATTTCGATTGTTATTCCTCATCTTGTTCGAATTCATTGTTTTTTTTTAGTTTAAACGGAGTGCAATGAAATTTCGTCTATAATTCTACGCTCCCCAAAACAATTGAATGAACTTCAACGTAAAACAACAATATTGCAATGAGTATTCGATAGTTCTATGAGATGTACGACCGAACGAGATTATGACTGTTTTTTCTCCTCGCAAGACATATTTACAAATGGACTGAGTTATGAATGAAGATTACAACGAGACAACCCGAAAAGAGTTTTTCACGTATGCTGATTCGGTTCGCTGATCGGGGAGTTCACACTGAGTCTAACTGACACAAGGTGCTGCTTGGATTCGCTCAATGAAAATGAACATCACGATTTTACCGTGATTGGAGGAAATAGTACAAGTAGGTCCAAAATATCTTCCAAGCAGGTGGTTCAACATCAATAAGTCAATCGAGAAAATTATTTTAGGAACTGAAAAGAACTGCTTGGAGGAAAATGATTCAGTCTTGGAAAATTGAACTCGGAGGAAAATAAAGAAAAAACAAAATAAAATGGATAGAAAGAAACTTTCACTACTCTTTCTCGCTCTCGAATACAATGGATTCAGAAACAAAATTATATAGTTGATGACCTGCTGCTACAATTCAAGCTTTAGGTCAGATTCAAACTATCCTTATTTTCATATGGAATTTCAAATGAGGATATAAAGACAATAGACTTTATTTGTTACGTTTCTATATAAAATTTGATGAATTTTAAGAAAATATTCAAACATTTTATGTATATAAATATCACCATGTATGTAAAATAAAATTTAAAAAATATATAAAAATATATACTTAAGGTATCCGACTACGTTCGCGGAACCGTGTTTTTGTAAAAGCGTATAAATGGATAATATTTATGATATTTAGTGCCACTTAGATTATAAAAAGTATATAAAATTGCTTTAAGAATATTATTACAATGAAAAATTATTAAAGTACAATACTTTGACAAAAAATGAACATAGAATGACCAATTTTCAAAACATAATCCTTTTGTGAAAAATGCTTCTATTATAATAATATTTTGTCTGTATATAGCTCAGACCTCTGTACAGAGGCTGAACTAGAATTTTTGAAATATATAACTTAGAAGTGGATTTATCCATATTTTACTACAAAAGAGGGGAGAAATTTTAAGAAAAAAACGCGGATAATTATTCCAATTGGTGGTAACTGAAAATAATGTGAATTTTTCAAAACTTCTAGTGCAGACTCTCTAGGGGGAAGTCTTTAGTTTATATAAGCGAAATATTATTATTATAGAAGAGTATTTTTTATAAAAGGAGAACGTTTTGAAAAAAGATTACTCCAAGTTAATTTTTTGCGAAAATATTGTATTTAAATAATTTTTTTGTCATAATGTCCTTAAAACATATTTATACATGTATTTTAATCTCAGTGACACTAAATATTATGAAAATTATCCATTTATGCCCCTTTGTAAAATCAAGGTTCCGAACGTAGGCGGATACCTTGCATCCGACTAGGTTGAAAGAGTGATTTTTAGGTGTATGATATTAGGGCCATTAGAACAAAAGAAATATATAAATATTGATGAAGAAGGAATACTATATATAAAACTAGAGAGTTTCTTATATATATATATATATATATATATATATATATATATATATAAGTTGTTTTTATCTCCAAAACAATCAAATCAAATTCAATGAAAAGTATGACGCATATGTTATGAATCCTTTAGAGTGTAACAAACCGCAGGTTTTAAGATAATCACATTTAATCACTTTTTGCAACCATTTTTTAGCTTAGAACATGCAGTAATTTTGTCGAAAAATCATTAAAAATCAAATTTAAAAATGCTCTCTCTCTCTTATAAAATATTTATTTCTTAAAATATATTTTATTCTGCAGTTTGTGTGACACTTCAGATAGATCAAGAAGTATATTTATGAAATTAAAATTGCTTTATGTCCAAAGCATTTTTATTCATCGCGTTTTCCTTAACTTTGAAAATTTTGCTAAAATTCCATAAAATTTTTTTTTCAAAACCAAAGGGTGATATATGTTATTTGTTTAATAATTATGCCTCTTTAAGTCTATTTATGTGTTCTTTAAAACAATGAAATTCTTCTGAACTTCAACTTTTGAAAAATTGGTCTCCCAACCTAGTCGTATGCCTTAATAATAGCTATCTCTCTCTCTCTCTCTCATACAGGAAATTTATAATCTGATTTAATCTGACCTTGAAATACGTAGCATATATTTCATAACAGAAACTTTACTACTAGAATTTTTATTAATTATAAGTAAGGGCTTCTATTTAGATTTTTCTCGAGAACCCTACATTGCTCAAGGATGATTTTAATTTTATAAAATATTTAAACTATACCAAATTTGAAAAAGGGAGTATATTTCATTCAAAATTCTTTTTATTTTCACGTATTAAATGGTTTAACGGATCCATATATCAAATTCTTTAGATAAATAAGGTAGAATTAGAGGGAAATTCTTTCCCTTTTAAAACTTATAATCCTCTTCTTAAATTTAAAAAAAAATAATTACAGAGGTTATAAAAGCAAACTAATCTTAGAAAATTGTTAAAGTTAAATTTGAAAAATCTTCCACATTCTAGAAACTGAAAAGAAAAATTTAACATAAGTTGAAATTTGAAGTGGATATAATGTAAATTTAATTAACTCTTGAAATTTCAATACTGTTAAATACGTGACAAATCACGAAACTCCGAAATGAAACCTAGAAATGAAAATTAATACGCTTTAAAAGAAAAATAGCACTTAGCACGATTTTGAGAATTGTATGAAAAAACTAACAAAATACTTAAATGAAAAGTTCTGAAAAGTGAATAGTTCCCGGAATGAATTGGAAGTTTGAAAGAAACTTAAGAAAAATTCTTATTCTCGTTGGAAAGGGGAGGGGGTATTGTTAGAATTTTATGATGAGGTTTTGTCAGAATACTTAAAAATAGAAAAAAGCGAAATTGAACACAGCATATTTTAAGCAATGGCATTGAGTTTTTGAAATTCAACGCATTCTAATGAGAATTTTAAGGCTAAAAGGTATTAAATTTTTTTTAAAAAAAATTATCTTTAAGTGCAAACAGTTTGACGAAAAGCATTCCATTTAGGCAATGCTTTATCGAAACATTTTATGAGACATTGACTTTTGAAATGAAGCGAATAGGTTAATTATTTTCAGTGCCTCTTAAAATAAAATTCCAAAAGATAAATCTTACGGAGTCAGAATAATGCTCTAAGAATAAATAACTTCAGGCGGAATAACAGTCGGATAACATTTTTCCCTCAGAGATGAATAGATATCTCGTCGAAAAGATTATTTTCATTTTATTTCATATTGAAAGCATTAACTTCATGTATTTTATTTTATTAAAAAACTGCATTATTTATCCCATTTTACTCCAATACTCATATTTTTATTAACTTGAAACGGGTTCTATCGGCGAGTTGTTCTTAACTAATCTCTGAGAGTTTCCTTATGAAGTTTGATATGAAAATCTTGCCATGCGACGGAACCCTGATACATGCGAAAGGCACTATTGAATAGATTTGAAGGGAGGATGGGGAAGATTAAATCTGAAAATACCACGAAATATCAGTATATGTTGTTAAAACGCTTTACGTAGGTTCTGAAGTTATTAATAGTTTTATAGCGAGATTTGCTTATAGGAAAAGTCCGGAGTAGACCCACTTGAAGATAATTCTGCATCCTTTTTTTCAAATTTAGCTGCATGGAAACTTCATCTTAAGATAAGTAATATTTATAACCACTCCATGCGTATAGGTATTTTTGATATTTTGAGATAAAGAACAAAACATAAATTAAAACTTTTACACTTTCTGTTAGCACTCATGATCTAACTTGTCTGTGAGTTCTAATACCCCACTAACTATCCAAATAAATTTTACTAAACTCATGAAAATGGAAATGAATATATACTACAGCCTTTCGTTTAGAATGCACATATACTATCATTTTCATAGGAAACTTACGTTTAACATTATAAATTACAAGAAGCATTCACTGTGCATATATCTACAAAAATGTATATAATATTGTATCAAAAATTATATTTTATTTCTTTTATTACAAAAATAATATTGATTTTTACATATGTGAGGGGGATAGTAAACACAAAGTGAAATAGTGCATTGAAGTACCTGGTATAAAAGAAAAGCACTAACTGTACGAAGTAAAAGGATGAAAGAATGAGTATTTGACCTAGAGTTGCAGGGTTAATTACCAAAAACATTAAGCTTCTGTGAAAAGCCTGATTATCAAACTTGACTTCAGTGTAAGAAATATGAACTTTAGTTTCGGAAATTTGCATATTTTTTAAAATTTCAATAAATCTGGAGAATTCCTTTTCTATTTTGTTATTTTCCAGATCAGTTACTAGTTATAATTCAGATTACTAGGAATTGTAGTCTTTACTGAATATTAACTACACTCATGTCCATAAATTAAGGATAATGAAGTTCAGGCAAAGAAAGAGACAGAAGCAAAACAAATTTGACTTATTTGTAAAGTCTATTTATTAAACAAAAGGTAAAGAGCAAAAAAGATGCTGTATGTTTGACATAATTAATAAAAATTGCAATTTTTACTCCCTGGAGCAAATTTTAAAAAAGAATTTATTTACAAAAAGCAGTATAACATGGTTAGTATGATGGTTAAAACGGAGTATGTCTCCCGGACGATGCAATACAGGCCTTACAACGCCTAGGCATGCTGAGTATCAAATTATCAATCTGATCTTGGGGGATATTACACCATTCATCAAGCAATGCCCTCCGAAGTTCCGGTAGACAGGTGGGAGGGGGTTGACGGGCTGCAATTCGTCGGCCAAGCACATCCCACACATGCTCTATTGGATTCAAGTCCGGTGAGTATGCTGGCCAATCCATACGGGTAATATCCTCCGATTGAAGGCATTCGTCTACAATGTTTGCACGGTGAGGACGGGTGTTGTCATCCATAAACAGAAATTCAGCACCCATGGCACCCCGAAACAAACGTACATATTGTTCCAGAATGACATCCCGATAGATGTGGCCTGTCATCGTTACACTCTGAACATGCAGATCAGTTCTGGAACCAAGAATATTTCCTCCCCAAATGTGTGAGCCATCCTGCACCACCGTAACGGTGTCGTTCAATGGTGTTCTCTTGGTGGTAACGGGTACCTGGTGCTCTCCATATTAAAGTCCGGCGAGAATCAGACTGCAAACTAAACCTGGATTCGTCTCGGAGAGAGAGAGAGAAAGAAAACATCACACAAAACCACTGTTGTGGTGTCCACAATGCATGCTCTCTACTCCAGATTAATCGCAGGTGACAGTGAGTTGCGGTAAGTGGAACACATCTGACAGGCCTACGAGCATATAGACCAAAGTGCCCTAAGCGTCTGTACAAGGTCTGCCTTGAAACTGTCGTGCCGGTAGCTGAAGAGAGCTGACGAGACAGGTCTGATGCAGTGCTCCGTCTGTTTCTTTTGGCAGTAACTGCCAAATATACCGGTCCTCATTTGGCGTTGTAACTCAGGGGCGACCTGTGCTGTAACATCTACTCACATTACCATCATCTTGGAATCGTTGCCAAAGCCTGGAGATGACACTCCGGGCGATTCCAAGTTTCTCGGATACTTCCAGCTGGGTACGTCCATATTCCAGTCGTCCAATAATTCTACCAAGTAAAAAATCATCCAAATGCTTCCTTTGTGCCAGAACTATGCGGTTATTGCACTGAAAAGCTTTTAAAGCGCATATGAACAATTTTACTTCTTTGCCACCATTCCTTATATACCCCTCTCTTACACTCTCGTCATTGTGACATACTATCCGCGCCATCTGGTGGTTTCCTGTAATTTGCATATTCTTCTTCAAGATGTGTGTGATAATTCTACACAGGTGAAATTTTTATTTTAGAGTTCAATTTCTGTGTGATTCTGAATTATCCTTAATTTATGGACATGAGTTTACATTACAGAAGTAATTTTTAGTACAATTTAATGTATGAAGGAATAATTTCTAGTTTTTTTCATTACTTGCGCTTCTTACAATTTTAGCTTTTTGGAATACCTTTTGAATTACTATTTGCTGTTTAATCTTACACGGCCTTTTGATGTGGAAGAAATTCAAGTACAGATTTTAATAATGTTTATATTTATCTGATTGATATTACAGTATATAATTGCATGGCTTCTATTAAAGAAGCAAAACTAAAACTGGGTAGATTTCAGCGTTACCTAAATAAACAAATTTGTATACAAAGCTTACTGAGTGTGGGAGTAAACATTTAAAAATTACTTTTAATTACTGATTTTCCTGATTTCTGCGCAATAATTAAGTTATTATTTAAGAATCATTTTGTTTATTCTTTGAATTCTAATTCCATTATTACTTTGTTTAATTTAAAATTGTTAAACCAATTAAAAATAATTTAATCCATCTCGGTAAAAATAGGTTTGTATAAGCATCAGTGCATCTAATGTAAGGAAAAATAAATTTCTGTAACAACATTCCTCAAGTAGAAAGAAAATAATTAAGTAAATTTCTATTACCAAGAATACGAAACTTAGTTACGTACTTATAATATGGATAGTTATTTTAACCTATTTTACTAAATTCTTGAGTGGAAAATCAAATTAAATCCATAAGAAAATAAATAATTTAACACATAGAATATATAAACAAATACCACTGTGTCTTATAACACAGTTTAAGAACTTAAGATTTATGTTCCCAAACACAATTACTCAAAAAATGATTTATTTTGCTTTCCCTGAGTAATTTTCAGAGCAAATGGATGGTTAGAATGTTAATTTTTTATTTAATTTAGTGCAGTAACTATAGCAACCAACTTCAGAAGCCCTAAAATAAACAAATAAACATTGACAGACTGGTAATTCAATAAAAAACATGCTTGAGCAGAGTTTATTTTACGGTTAAGTTTTCTTTTTTGTTTGTTGTACGCACTTCTGCACGATATGAGTCATTTTGAGTCAGTAGGAAAAACCTAGGAAAACAAAAAGAAATCAATAAAATGTCTCCCCACAAGAAAACAAATGAAGTTAAAAATTCAAATCCTTGCGTGCTGCCATTTGCTTCCCATGTTACATTGCAACATTTAAAGCTTAAGCGTCATTTTTGGGAGAATTTTTTTTCCACGAACATTACCATTCAACTTGAAAGGATATCCCGAACCATAAAAAGGAAATTGCTTTTTAGTTTTCGGTATAATACTACACGTGCACATTTAATTTACATTTTTATTCATCATTAAGCTCTTCTCTAAATATTTGTTTCATACATTGACAACCAAGTAGGATTACTGCCATTCACATAAAAAGAACACAACAAAAATATCTCAATTCGATAATAATTATCATTATATGAGGGCTTTTTACCAATGCAAGGTTCATTTGTATTTTGGTTTAACCTACCAGCTACATAATCCAACAATTCTAAGCATTTTAATACTTCATTGTGCCAATTTTGCTGTATTGTTAGACGGAACCAGTATGCACAGTTCTGCGGCTCAGGATTTTTTCCAAAAACAAAACAGTGTTTGACTACAATTTGCAAAATCCTTGGTAAGTATGTGTCAGCCTAATATTAAACACATTATTTGAATTTGAACAATCTTTGAAAATTTTCTATGCTGATCGAATTTGTTTCAAGATGAATGCCTTACAGGAATCATTGTAACATCATTACATATCACCATATGATACAGTAACATCATTGCATGTTACCGTATTACATAGCAGTATCATAACATCAGAGGCGTAGCTGCCACCCTATGAATGATACGGGGCTCCCTACATGTGTAACTACAATCTTACTAACAGGGCTTTCATTTCTATAAAAGGCCCCGAAGGAATTTTGATACAGGGCCACCTCAGAGCTAGCTACGCCAGTGCATAACATATTACTATATCACATTGTAACATCATTACATATTTTCTTATCACATAGTAACATCGTTACATATCATCATATCACATAGTAGCATCCCTACATAACATCATATCACATAGTAACATCACTACATACAGTGGCGTAACGTACACCCCCGCAACACCGTATCGCGGAGGGGCCCATGGTTCTAAGGGGCTTAAAGCCTGACTGACGCCAAGTAAGGATGGTTTTGCAGCCCTTTGTAAGATCTAGCTTGGGGCCCCAAACCTGACTTTGCAGGGGGGGCCCTAATGTTCTCCGTTACGCCACTGACTACATATCACATAGTAACATTATTACATACCACCATTTCACATAGAAACTTCATTACATATCATCATATGACATAGAAACTTCATTACATATCATCATTAGATTTTACAATACAAAACATCAGTGTCTTAAGTGCAATATTTTAGTATGGCTTCCAAATTAGTAAAAGTTAAACTGGTAAGAATTGTTTGAATATGTATGTTTAACACTTCCAGTGGTAAATAAGTCTTTAAATTTTTAGGCATTTTGTATTTTTCCGTTTTGTCTTTGGTAAAACATATTCGTGGAAGTAATTCAAGAAGGAAAAGTCCAGAGTAAGAGTCGATTCATCCTAAAATATTTAGGGTTAGGTAAACTCATTAATTAAACTCGAAGTTTGTGAAATTACTCGGAGTTCTTCCTTTCATTCATACATAGCAGACTAAAAAGAAACAAATTGAAAAATCTGCTACTGACGGAGCTATTTTAAGATGTTCACGACTGAAGCGGAAACGACACGTGGGTACAAAATAATAAAAAAATACCTTCAGCTGTCTGGAAATTTCAGGACCTTCATAAATAAGATTTTTTATTTCCTTATTTAAACTGTCTTATAGATACTTATCATCAGTTTTGCTTAGTTTCAATAGAAAAAATGAATGCTTTTCACTTTATATTTTCTCCATGTATACTGTTATTTAGTATTTTTAGTTTGCCTTAAATTCAGGATAATTTTTCTTATTTGAAACAAATCTTCTAGTAAAATTATCTAAAACGTTTGTCAATTTTAAATCTGATTCTTAGGTGTTAACCTTCTGTAGCATACTGTAAACCAAGGGTCGGCAACCCTGTAGCTGTAACTTGCCAAGCCAATCTACCAATATGATTCAGGGTGCTACACAGTAAGAAATGTTTGAAATAATTCGGTTTCTTCTGCAATGCATGCAGAATCAGAAAATAGAGGTCAAGAACACAAATTTAGAGTTTCATTAGTTTTGTATCATTAAAAATATTTATTAACATAAAAATAAACAACATAAAATATAATTATTCCTTCAATATAAATAAAAAATTAAGATTGTACATATATCATGTATCTTTTAAACATATTTATTAAACAACATATAAAATATAAGTATTTCCCTTCAATACAGTTAAATAAAAATAAATAAATATTTTAATCCGAACCTTGTCTCTGCACTGCTCTGCTTCATATTGCAATATCAGGGGTATAACTTGTGACATTCATTTTGTCACGATTTTGAACATTCAGTTTTAAGCAACTTTACGGATTCGAAATACTTTTCAGAAGGGAAAATATTTTGATTGGATAGATATGTAGAACCAAAAGCGGAGGCAAAGTATGTGCACAATTTTCTCTATAAACGATTAATGACATCCATGACAACATCAATGACATCCAACAATTTAAGAAAATTGTCAATTTATAGTTAGAGTTATCTTTAAGATTTTTCGTGTAATCCGTAAATGTTACTTTCCATACTTCAAAATTATCAGTTTCCCTCCTCTTAAAAAGTGATAAATTTGTAGAGTAGTATTGAGTACAAATGAGAATCGTACCACATGCCAATTGTGGCAAGCGTGCTGTAGGTTGCCGACGCTAGGTGTAGACTGTAGGCAGCATACCGTTCGATCACCTGCCAAATTTATAGAATGGATTTTGCAACGTAATCATGCACTGTAGCCCGTGGTCTACACCCTAAGCCAGGGGTGGGCAGACTTTTACATGGCACGGTCTACTTTTAATTTTTTCAAGGTGTCGCGGTCCATCATGTGACGTAGTTGTGATAAGCAAAAAAAAAAATCTCAACACAATATTTGTATTACAACAATAATAAATACAGAATGTGTATACTTACCTACATAACTACAGCAGAAAAACAAAACTTACTCTTTTAAAACTACGTTTTAAGTAAAACGCAAAATACAAACACAGTAATTATACCTATATAAATTTAATATCAAATGATGCATTTTCAAACAATTCACAATACATCACAAATTAAGTAATTTTCCCTTAAAATCAGTTTTTATAGCTATAGTCTCAATAGACGACTTAGTCGTTGTATTATCTGCCCCAATCTTGAATATCTCGGTATATTATTACTAACTGCTTATCTTACACTGGATTCTAAGTGGTCGTCTGTGAAACGGGAATATTTTGACTTAATTATATTCTTCGTTGAAAATGTAGATTCTCATAGGCAGGTAGAGCGAAAGAACGATGTTGAATGAATTGCAGCTTTTTTAAAATTGGGATAGTTTACTTCGACCAATAGATTCCAAAAGTTTTTCTTTACAAATTACGTCCTTTTGAAAGAGAAAAGCTTCGTTTTCCTCGTGAGATAAAGAAAACATATAACATACTTTGTTTAGTTATATTTTTCACATCAACATTTCCAAATGAATAACCCATGAATGCAGCTTTTGTGGGATTCTAGTCTAGTAAATTCTTGAAAACGTCTCTCAAATTTGGTTTGGAGTTTTATTCACGGGTGTTTTCATTATCTTGGTAACCACCTGTGTTTCTTTTAGTATGCGCGTCTAAGATTTTATGTGAAGCGGTCACCCTAAAATGTCTTGGTGGTCTACCGGTCGATCGCAATCGACTTAATGCCCACCCCGGCTCTAAGCTAATGAACTGGGGGTGTCAAAGAAAACAACTATGTAAGGTTACTTGTAGCAAATTGAAAATTGGTTATTCGAATATCGGTAGTCACAAAAAATGTTGGATGCAATTTCAAAAATAATAAAGTATTGTTTAATATTTCAAATTGCTTCAAAAACTTCCACCTTTCATAACATGTGCTGCCGTACTATAGATTTTGACCCCTTAACTAAGCGTTGCCTCAAAAGGCAACGTTCTCTATTTATAATAATTTTCTTCATGAATAATAAAAAAAAAATTAAAAATCCAGAAATGTATGTATGTTATTATCTCGAATTCTCAAAAAATCAAATAATTTCAAGTTCATGAGTGACGGAAGTTTGATAAAACTATATATAGCTTCCTTTTTTTTAAGATAAAAAAGCCGAATGAAAGATTAAGTTGAATGAAAACAACTTAAATAATTTTTTGCAGATACGAATGAATTCGAAGAGGGACTGATAAGAAGTTCGAATGACATTTGATAAGAGTAACCTAAAATTAAATTATGTAATAATTCATTACTTGATAAATTCTGATAAATTCTCCTGCAATTGAGATAAGCAAGATTCCTTTTTGTACACAAATATCTTGGAATAACATTTTTAGACCAAGAAGTTATGCAAATAATTAGAAAAAATTAAATAATTACATACTATACATAGATGACTATGTGTGTACATAATGGCTATTTATTACTATATTAATATACTATGATTTTGGATGGCAATCCGCTTAACCTGTTCTCTAAATTATGTTTTCAAAAGTTTGGGAAGATTTTAAAATGTTGTATTAAAAAGCGATAGAAAAATAATACCAGTTTAAAAATTAAAGATTTTTATAAATAAATAAATATATACAATAAGCCTTCATTAATACGGACACCAATTAAAAACATTTATAAACAATAAATATAAATAAACCCTGCACCGTCAGGTTCAAAGCAAATTTCTTCTCACGACCTAATACATGTTATGTAAGCACCGTGAAGTTCGAATTATCTCTTATGTAATTATTTTCCGTTTCACATTATCTTATTTCAAAGCACATATTTTTTATTGTACAAAGTACTATAAAAAAACAGATATGTACTTTGGCTTATTTTGTAAGTTATTTTTGTTTTTTAGTTAGTTTGTCTTATTTTAATGATAATCTGGGCGATATTGAGCCCTTATTATTGCGGATTAATGTGAGGAACCATAATTATTCAGAATAATCATCTTAGGAAATAATTTATTTTATTTAAGAATTTTTTAACTATTTCAGTGAATTAATATTTTTCAATTTTTCTAAAAGTAAAAATGCATTAAGAAAAACCAATAATAATATATAGTTTCCTATTCTAAAAAGAAAAGAAAGTTCTACAGTGAAATTCTTTGATTTCTAAATATTTTGACACGATTCTTTTTTGAAATTTTTCGAAAGTGTTATCACAAGAAGAATATTTTATTTTAGCAGGAGGAAAAACGAAAAGGAAAAAAATCAAGTTTTACGTATTCTTATCAATTTTTAAGCAATCTCCATATAACTAGCTTTCAGGCCAATACAATCAAACTTTTTATTTCCTTTCTTTTCTCATTTAAATAATGCATTCTTTCCCAGTTTAAAGACAGACCATGTATGGAAATGCATTGGAGATGAAATTTCTATCTTGTGGAAGGAGGGAGCTCTTTACTTCGTCCCAAAAGAAATAAAAATATTTTATTTAAGTTATCGGGCGTGGAGAAAGGCTAGTTCAATAATCAACTTTGAGGAGCAAAATGACCAAACAAGAATTTTCTTATTTAATAAATGTAATGCGCGAGACAAAAATACGCATAAATACGATAAAAAAGCTATATCACAACTAACTGAGCTATGAAAAGGAACGCTCCGGAATTGAGAGAGAGTGTATGCTATTTTTTTTTATTAATAAAAGAAATTTTATTAACAAGGTAATATAAAATATATGATTCCATAAAATAATATATGAAAACTCGTAAGAAAATAAATAGATATTTAGAATAGTTAACTGTAAATTAAATCTAGCCAAATCTATGTGCTGTCAAAGAGAGATAGATATCTTTACTACTATTATTTGATACTTTTTTTCTTTCTTTCCACATGTAGTGCAAAAAAGATTTAAGTTTTTCTGATTATTTATAAATATTAATATTACAACATTATATCAAATCAAGCTTTTGAAATAGAAATTATTTTACTTTCTTTTACTTAAGAGAAAAATAAAGGGGGGCGAGGAAAGAATTTTTTTATTAGAGTACTTTTAAAACAAATTCACACATATCGTTATTAAAATATTTAGATTGTATTAAATATTTTTATCTAAATAGAATAATTAAAAAAAGAGAGATTTATATTATTTTATAATTAATTTCTGTCAATTTTTTTACTTTACTTTTGTAGTAACTATAGTATATGATTTTAGAGCACAAAAACGTTATAACTTTAAAAAAAGTATTCAATTTTGTCTTGATAACTCACTCTGGATAATTAAGTAGTCGAATGTTTGTCTATTCTCGCATTAGATGTTTATCTTTAAAAAATTGCATACGTATTTTACTATACATTGAGTGCATTTTTCAGGTGTAAAACGTATTCAAAACCTAATTAGGTATATGTGAAGTAGAAAGTTTAACTTACTTATTTTCGTTAAAGAATTTTTAGCTGTCATCCGCTTTTTCGAAAACGTTTATTCCAATTAGAAAGGTAAAAAAAAAATATATATATATATATATTTTTCTAAGTTCTTAAAATAGTTTTCTCGGCACAACTCTCGTTTTTAAGAAAATATTTTTGTTTAGTATGTGGCATGAAATTTAGTAATTTGGGTCGTACGCTGATCCTGAATAAAAAAGGTAGAGCTGAGGACATCATGCGTTGAGTCTTCCCACACTTTTTTCTTGACATCAACAATGAGTAATAAAAACAGAGAAACAAAAGTTCTTCCTTATCTTCTAAGTGACAGGTTAAGGATATTTGTGGACGCGTACAGGCCTGAAACGTTGCTGTAATTCTAAGCGTCAGGCAGCAGCTTTATCATATAGATAATAAGCATTGTAAAAAAAAAATGACATTGTTGAACCTTGCTGTTTCTCCTTTTCTTATGAAGCTATCAAGGTATCATTATGACTCTGAATGATCACATCGGGGTTGCTTGGGGAAACATTATTTTTTATATATATGTATATAAACTAAAATAATGTTGCCGGTACTAACAAAAGAAATACGATAAATTTCATGAAAGTAGTAATAAATTCAAGAACTGAAGTTTGTTTGATGGAAATATTCACTATTCGAAATTTAACAGTTTGGAATATTTCTTATTAATAATTTGGAATACAATTTTTTTTAAAAATATATTACTGTTAAACAAGTATTTAGTCGGATCTCTATATAACGAAGTCGCTAAATCCCGGAAAATAGTTCGTTATATGGAAAATTCGTTATATAGAGGTTCATCTTTTAATATACTTTATAAACCACATAAAACAAATTTTAAATTTATAAACACTATATATTAAAGAAAGTAATTATTCACACCTTTTTTAAAATTAATACATGTTTATTTTATTATTTTACCTTTTAAAAAAAGAAAGAAAGAAAACTGCAAGTAATACAAGAAAAAAACACTGTATTTTCAATATTAAGAAAAAATAATTTTATATTAAAATTAATGAATTTTAAGGACATTTTCTAATTTAAAGCATACAAGTAATAATATACATTATTTTATAACTAGAACACGGAGGCATGGGACAATTCCACTGTGTGTGAAAGGAGGTGTCGAAGATGTTTCTAGTGAACTGGGCAATGGGGGTTAAAGGTTGCACTCCTTGGATGAAACGTCCAGAACTCTATTGCACTCGTCGAGTTAGGATCTAATAAAACCAACTCAAGATTTATGACCACCATAAATTGTGTTAAAGAGAGAATAACTTGAAATGTTCACAAATGCTTTAAAAATAAAGAGAGAAAAAAATTCAATCCCAAAAGAAAAAGTTCGTTACATAGAAAATGCACTTCGCTATAGAGAGGTTATTTTATGAAGAAAATCGTGAAATGTTCAAGGCTCCAGAAAAAGTTCGCTATATAGAAAAATTCGCAATATAGAGGTTCGACTGTAATTTACTAAAGAAATCTTCAACTTTCTTTACGAGAGTTGAGCGTTTCATTACATAATAGTACCGAAGCACTTGTATTAAAAGCAAAATTACTTCTTATATTAAAAGAAATTTCTAGAAAGTAAATGAAACTTACGTAAATTGCTTGTTTCATATACATTTGATAGCTGAAATGTTACGAGTTTTCGAAAATTTTCCGTTGTAAAGTTGGCAGCTCTTCTCCTTCTGTGATTTCAGTACCCTATATACCTGAGTTCTTACAAGAAATGTTTTGTCTTTCTTAGCAACGAGAAGCTCAATATCTTGCCATTAGTTTTATTATATTTATAGAAAAATTAAATCAATATATATATATCAATCTCTTTCGTGACCACTTTTTCTTGTAGGTCATTTTACATTCTATCAAAATTTTTGTCTTGATTTCCATCTTGTCTTGTTTCGAAGTAAAAAAAAAATTAAAGAAAGACAAATTTCTAACATTATTTTTTTACATCTCTATGGAGATGATTATGATTAAACTTTTACTTTTTACAGTTAAAATTTTTCAAATTATTGATAGAAACCATTGATTAAAATTTTTCACGATATTACCATGATATATACCAAAAGCATTTCTTCCAAACCATTACCAGTAACAACAAAAGCAGTATGGCGATAAATATTAGTCGTGTAATGTATGATGCATTTCACATATATATTTTTGGTTTACATAAATTTAAATAATTAAATGTAAATTTTCAGCAGTGTGCACATTTAAAATAACTTGTAATTTTTGCTCAAAATCTAAACCATTTATAATTTTGCTCGAAAGGAATCAATAGCGTATACTCTTTATCCTATTTCAACAATTAAAAAACATATCGATAATAGCCAATTTTTTTTCGAAGCAATAAAAAATAAATTGAATTATGAAATAAGTTTTAAAAATTTTCTAACAAAATACAGATTAAATTTAATAATTATTTTAAGTATAAAAAGCAACCCCTATTTTAAAACTTTAATATCTTTATAACTTTTAATCAATATTTTGAATTATCAATTGATAAATCTTTTTATTATCCAAATCTTTATCACATCTCATCTAGAAAACACATACATTTATATACGTGTGTATATAATATTTATTGTTTAAAAAATATATTTCACATTAATATTCTTCTGTGAAAGTATTCATTGCTCAGTTATGCATAGATGAAAAATACATAATAAAGTTCGTTAGTATAAAGAGCTACAGATTATTTGGCAGAGAATGATTATAAAGTGCATATTTATATATATATATATACTTCTCTACGCACTTTATGCCGAGTGTCTTTTGTTACAGCCTAAACAACATTTATATAGGTAATTATATGTTAAACTTCCTTAAAATTTTCATACAGAATATATTTTTATAGCAAAGTTGCTGAATTGGCCTTACAGCTTTAAAATTTTCAACGCGAGCATCAAATCTCTTTGAGTGGCTACTTGCAAATTATGGAAATTGCAAACACTTACCATTATGTTTATTATAAATGAGAAGAAGGATTTGTTTTCCGAAGGTGTGAAAGCTTAGAAGATTTTGCTCTAAAACCAGTATGCAGACGACGAAATGCTGAATTAAGCAGAGTATCCTTAAAGTTAACTTTTTGGCTCGAAAGACCAAAACCCTTGCCAAGTTTACTTCTTTCAAACAATGAAGCTAAACTTGTGGTAGATGCTCTGTCGCGTAATTTTTGCAGACACGTCACTTAAAAGGTTAGCGACTTGACGCTTCCAGTTACTTTCTGCACTTATTTTCTAAAGAATAAACACAAACTTACAAACATAAGCTTTTTAGCTCGTCTGGTATAAGACAATAAAATGTGAAATACGAAAATCTTGGAATAACGAGAATAATATTGAGTAGCCATGAGTTTAAACACGTTGTGTTTAATTTTTAATCATGTGTAATTGCACCCTGTTTATGTTCCAGCTAAGTTTGTCAAAATAAATAACGGAATCCTTAAAATCAGAAAATCAAATGAAAACCCACTGAAAATGGTTAGTGTCATTAACAGTTTTAATTAAGGAATTTTCTGATTTTATAGCTAAAGAAAATGTACGTGGTTAATTTTTTACCTGTTAAAAAGACAAATAATATTTCAAAATCCAAATAATTTTAATAATATAAAAAATTTCGTTCTTATTTATAGTGGTTTTTTTAAGTTTCTTTTATATATATATATAAGTAAGTTTTTTACTTATACTCATTAAAATAAAAATCAACAATTTAATTCAGAAAGGCTTTTTGAAATTCAATATTAACCTATGTTAAATATGCCAGTTATTCATTAGTATTAAATTGCCACTTGATGTAACCTGATGTGAGAATCATAAATATGAGAAAAAAATCAGGTATTATCTCCAAAATACAATTTTTATATTTTGCGTAATTCACTCATATTAATATTATTTTTGCAAATTTAAAACTGGCAGTAGGGAATTTATTTTTCGACACATAGACAGCGTTGCATAAATAATTTTTACTATGAATGGAGTTTTATGTCTCTCTACCATAATTGCTTAAATTTTGCAAAGTAGGGAAGTCAGAATCGATTAGCCGAGTAACTCGACAGTTATTTTGTAAAAGATTGGACTAAATTTCCAGTTTTTTTACTGCTGACTTATGAACTTAATTAGTAACATAGATTATTGTTATGATTATAATTTGGGGATATTAATGCTTCTATTATAATAGATTACACGATTACATATTATATATTATTATTAATAATAATACAGATATCGGGAGAATACGTGAGTATTCTCGATCTTTTAAGTTGAGCGATTAAACCAAATAATGCATCTAAAAACAGGCAATTTTACGATAAATATTTTCGAACACCATATAAAATTTTAATCTGTAGAAGAGTCTGTGGGATGAAACTTATAAAAAGTTTGAATATTTTACTAACAAATACAATGAGGTTTAGATATAAACCCCAACTGTTCTTTTACTTTGTATGCTGACTATAAATGATGTATAAAGTGCATGAATGTGAGAGCACAGACTGAAAATAGGATAGTTATAAGTTTTTATTAATAAATAACTGAACGCTACTAAAATGTGGTATAAAATATATTTGCTTATATATAAGAGATCTTACTTAAATGAACTTTTAAAAGAATTTTGTTTTAAATTTCTTAATGATTTACTTTCTAAAAGTAATTCATTTTATCCTGTACAAAATTATACGAAACCGTTAAAGCACTTATGACTTTAGGATGATAAAATGATAGATAAAAAGGAACGGTTACAAATATGCACGAAATTCCTTTATTATCAAACTCTTAGAGATATACAATACTTTTATCTTACCAAAATGAAACAGCCCTGCAAACTGTGGAGTGAGGAGTATATTTTTAACTAAATACAAGTTTTTTCCAAAACAGGTTTTTCTCTTAGGGTAAAGATAACACATACCAGTTTTCTCAAAAGCTCATCAAACTTTCAAGTTTTTAATATATTGATCTATTCCTCACAAAATGTAAAAGTAAATGACATAGCATTTTCTTCTCTCCAAAAATAACTCAGTTCATAACTACAGATCAAACTGATAAGCTTTTACTTGTAAAAAACTGATAAATAAAGTGTTAATAAAGATCACGAGCTTCGAATTATTTCATCTACTACTTCTTCGGTTGAAAAGAGTACCACTGAGATGCCAAGAATATTTTTTTGTTGTTGCAGCGCTTTCTATTTTCTAACTGAATTTCCACTTAAACCGCATGAGATTATTTATATGCAGTAAATAAATTTAGATCTCGGTCATAATATTATTAGAAGATGTAGTTTTTATTTGCTTCATTTATGTCACTATTTCTGTCTCTGTATTCACTGACGCACGGAATTCCGATTTACAAGCGATAACAGAGGCAGGAATTCTGTTGAAGACTCAGAATACGTTGGTAAGGGGTGTCTTAAGCACTATGAATAAACAACTCAGCGTGGTGATATCGATCCAAATTGTATCACTATACAATATCTCAATGCTCACTAATACTGGCAAAGCACAATGACAATGACCCTTTCGTAAGTCACGCTCTGTTCTGCATAACTGAATTAATATTACTACTTTCACTAATGTACTTGGTAATTATACTTCATCCAATAAAGTGACACAAGAGTAGGAAGTGAATGTGCTGCTATCTCACAGGCAATCAAAAAATTATGTTCGAGGTAATTAATTAAAATGCTTAGTTTAAACACATGTAATCATTTGTTTGTTGTGGATTTTAATTCTCGTACTCACAAGTTACTAGATAACGGCGTGCATTGAGTTTTACCGTTTTAACAAAATAATAGTTTTAAAAAAAGAAATCTTTTTCATAGGAAATGAAAGAGGGGGATATTTCAATTTCTTTAATAATATATAATTTAAAGCTTTTCCTTTGTGCTTTCTTCTGGTATTTGAAGATAAATTAGGTAGGGATTCTTACAGGGATATATGCATGTGATAACATCATAGTATCTCTATATGATATTTTAAATTAATTCAAATAACACACACACAGACATACAGAATGAGGTTTCTTTCCCTCACATACAATTTTAAGGGGAAAAATTACTTCGCAAGACCTGCTTCGTCAAATTCTGTTTCATAGAAAAAGTGATTGAGCATGTATTACTGTATAATACATGGTGTCAATATGTGAAATACATCGCATTTTGCTAATGAACATCCCCTTCAAAATACAACGTCATCAGTGAAGAATCGATTATTTAACTATTGTAAATTCAAGACTAAATTATGTGTTCTAATCAGTTGTGCGCAAATATTACGTCTTCAATAAAGCTTCGTCAAACTGCAAATGGCCTAGTCAATATTAAATGGGATTTTTTCATTCTTTGCATTAGAGAAATTTATGTTATCCATTTTGATGCTTTTATAAATGATAGGCATTTCTTTAATAATTTTTTTAAAAAAATCAGCACCGAGATTAAAAGAATAGAAAGGCTGATATCATTATTTTTAATACATAATAAAAATGTAGTACTACAATTTTTTAAAATTTTTGTTGCGTACAAATGAAAATGACTTTAAAATTGGGTTTGAGTTATAGTATTAAATTAGTCATAATACTGTAAACAATGAATCTTTTATTGATGACGTATTTTTATTTCCGCCATAAAATACAAATGCAACTTATCTTTATTTATTTCTCGCTTTTATAGTTCTTAAAGATGACACACAAACTCCAGCATGAATAAATATTAGTAATTCTTTAATTAAAAGGTTTATATAAGGCAAGTATATATAAAAAGAAAGAATGGCATATTGCACTTACAAAGCAGTTAAGCCTTATGGTGCCAAATCTTCTGTCGTGGTGAAGCCATTGGAATAAATCTATATCAGAATATTATCATTCTGCCCTTGAGATTAAATTTACTTACTATGCAAGACTCTTCCTCACAATGAAAGCCTTTTTTTCATCTTAATCATGAAACATAAATACAATTGCAGAAAGTCAATTTTCTCATTTTTCAGCCTGCTGTAAAGCTGAACTTCTTTCTCGATCATCAAAACGTTAATTTCTGTCAATATTAACAAAAATTTCAACAAGGTAATAATCCATGTATTAAATAAGTTAAATAAATGATTGTTAATTACTTTACTGATAATTATACTCAATCACACACACACACAATTTCTACCTTCCATGGAATACTGTAAATGTATACAAAACTACATCATAAAATTAGATACTTTAATCTCTTTTAAAACACAATACCATCAGTCATAATTGGTTAATTATTCTGAACTCTATAATTAATTATGTGACTTAATTAAATGTAAGAAATTTTTATCTCCCAATGTAATTGAGCTGAAGAGCAAAAGCTCTAGTCATTATCCTACCCTGCGTTTCCCCAAGAAAAAGAGACGTCGCAAAACAATTTCTATTTTAGCACTTACAAAATTAATTCAGTTCTTATGGAAACAGCTGTTGTGATTCCCTTGGAAGCTCTTTTGTTTGGTTTCTAGGGCATTTCGTTATAGATACCTTTATCCTTAGAAGATCGATTTATTCAGATGTGGTTTTTTTCCCAATATCTTTGATTATTAAGATGCTTAGTTAAGCCATACTTTTCTCCTGAACAAGCAGTTAACATCCAGTAAACGCTTCTTTCTTTAGATGGCAAAATAGACCAGAACTTAAGATTAGCTAGTGAGTAGATCATCATATACTTTATCATAATCAGTACTGATAGGTATGAAGATGATTAGAAATTATCTTCTGTTTACCAGACCGACGAAGAGGAACAAAATGAAATTGTATTTGTTAATGTTTATACTAAGTGTGTTTTAATATTAAATAATGTTTCAATTTATTTTCTCCCATATATAATAGTTTCTTTGAAGATTTGAAAGAGCAACTCTAACATAGTGAAAATAAAGTTTATTTGATATGATATATTGGACAGAGTTTTTCAAAAAACATTTTGGTGAATGTTTGAAAAAATCTTGTAGATTACTCGACGTATGGAAATTAACTAGATAACTGCATTAAATAACTTCAGAATATAAGAAAATATCAAAAACAAATAACTATTAATAAAATACTTAAGTAATGTATATAGTTGTATAAAATGTTAAAATTTTACGAATAAATTTTAGCAACTCATATCAATGAAAAGCAATAAAAGGTGTACTTTTTTGAAAAACATTTATGTCTTAGTATGCTTTATTATAAATTAAGCGGCTTTAAAATGTCTCTTCGTAGCTGTTTGGAAAGTTGATGCCAATAGCACAATTTTCAAACTGTATAAAAATGTGAATAATTTAAAAGATGTATAGAATGTTCTTGTTAAAACGTTAAAATATATCTAATGCTATATATTAAGATTCATAGTTTTAAACCCGAGTTTGGTCGTATATAGTATATTCGACTTAGATCGCATCATAGAGTAGATATAGAAGTATCGGAAACTTCCCTCTTACAAATGAATCACAGTTTTTCACCACAACAAATGAAAACATAATCCTATCCAGACGTGTAGTGTAGTAATTTCCGGTTGAGGACAAACACCACGTGAATGAAAATCACTTGTTCGTATTGTAACTCATTCTGTTAATCTTAGGTGAATACATGATTATTATCTTTCTTGGGAAAAAGACTTGACACGCAAGAATTCAAACCAGAAAGATTCCCTCTAAAACGAAGACAAAAATAGAAGCAATACTCTAAAATAATGTCTGAAGCCATTTGCATTGTTGTTTTGTAGACCAGCCCTTAACTCATACATATTTTATTTTTAGACTGTTTTCAAATAATAAGCATTTATTCTCTCTCTATAAGGAGGTGAAGAACCTTTTCGGACGGCTGATAATCACATTGACGACGATAATCCATTACATTATCAAAGCCGGAAAAATTTGGAAGTTCGAGCCATTAATAATTTTTTTTTTCTTATTGGCAAATTTTCCACTTGGTGACGTTCATTCAATTTGTATTAACAATTTCTTGCACCGTTGAGCAGTATGACAATTGATGAGTTTAAACATTCGGGGTTGAAAGCTTAGTTAATTTCAATGTCACCTTGCATAGCGATCCAAGTTGAACGATTTTTTTTAAAATTCAAACTGTTATTTAGTAGTCAATGGTTATATAGATTATAAACTAGTATGAATTTTGAGAATATGTGAATTTAAGACAAAATTATAAGTTAGGCACGCATTAAAATTTTATTATTTTTTGTATAGTTTATAAGGCTTTTAGATTATCTTTTTTTTATAAAAAAAATCCATTATCAAGCTATGAAGCTAGTTTCATGAATAAAGTTATATACTTGTAACAAAAATACAAAAAAGGCTTCAAATAAGATGTGTTCGAAAAGCATTTTCGCCAAAATCTGTTTTTTTAATATATTTTTTTACTGCACGTGTGAAGTAAGATATTTCAATTAATTGCTAAGCAAATAGAAATTTACACACTGTAATCGATAACATTTTTTATTTACTTTCAAGATTTGAATTAAAATACTTGAGTTAAAACTCAACTGGTTTTATTTTAAATTGTTTCATTTAACACTCTCAGTTTATTCGTCTTTTCATCATTGTTTTTATTTTTTAATTATGAGCTATTTATTTATACATTTTTATTTATATAAATATATTAATAATGTATTATTAAAATAAAAATTATTATTTGAATTTGTATAAAAAATTTTTAAATTGATATTTTGTTGATGTCATTCAACTTTCGAAATCATTCATTAAAATCTATAAAAGAAACTTTTCTCTGAGTCTAATGCAGAGAGTACAATGGACTTAATAAATTTTATTTATTTCTCACATTTCAGGGTGAATTAAATAGCATTCCAGAAAGATATTCTAAGTTTATTTATAAAATCTGAGAATTTTAAGCATTTTATCTCGCTTAGTAACAACTAAAAAAGGGGAAACTTTTAAAAAGTTTGCTATACAAATAAATAAAAAACTTTAGCACATTTTGTTGTGAGAAATTTCTTACATTTTTGTTAGATCCAGTCATTTTTATAGTTTTCAAATTGAGCATCTTTTTTACATTAGTATATATTCCTCTGTTAAATAATACTTATTTTTAAAAATGCGTTTAAAGTAAACTGCCTAAAATTGCCAACAAAAAAAAAATGTTAAGCAAAATGAAAAATTTATGTCTCATAATTTAGTAGACAAAATTTTTTAATTTAGTAAGGTTCTTTATATTAGCAGGAAATTCGTTTGTACATATAGACACACTTAAATCTAATTTCCTTTGTCTAGCAAAAATCGAAAAGTAATAAACAAGTCTTAAAGCAACACGAAAGATCAGCTGCTCTTAATTTATATAAATAAATACTTCAGTTCAGTAACTTTAGAGTAGAATAATTATCTTTACAATTTTAGAAGGAGATACATTTATACATAAAGGCGCATTTAACTCGAAATCATTTTAATGAGCAAAAGATTAAAAAGCAACGAATAAATTTTTGAACATAAAGAAAGATTGGTAGTTCCGTTTCAATTCTTGGCGTTTGATGACATTTTAATCTTATCTGCTGATACCATTTTGCTGCAGGAAATCAGAGGAATGAAAGCGTTTGAATTATAAAATTTAAAGCAGCAATACTCTTTCTTGGTTAATACTTAGAACTACAAATTGATTTTTTTTTTGTTAATGCTCTAATTTTCTTTGTTTTTGTATCTTTAAATAACACTTTTTTAAAATCTTTTAACACATAATGCGATACAAAAAATAAATACTTTTTTTTAATGAATTTATTGCGGCAGTTGAAAGGCCTCTTAAATTTAACCCTCTTGTGCATCCCGCGATTTCCACGGGTATGCAATTTTCCGACTATTTAGCCGTGCAACCCGAGCTGTTCCTGTTTATCTTTTTATGTTCATATTTTTATGATCTAATTTTATATTTTAAAATAAAAACTCTTCTACAAATTTTTTTTGTATATTTTAACTCTAAAGTGTAGGTTTAATATGTAGGTTAGAAATACGTAATAAAACAGTGAGCGATTTTTGAGCCTACTTTGATAAAATAACTACGCGCAGTGGGTTAAGGTTAATAATTCATATTCATAGCGAACTTATTTTTAAAACAAAATCTGCTTTCAAATCTCCCCATTTTCCAAAGCCTCAACAAATTTTTAACAGGCTTATGATTAATTCAAAGTAAGTAATTATGAGAGGAATAATCAGTTTAACAAAAAACGAGAATGAAGTGTAATATTCAGGAGCTCAGAACAAATCCAAATTAAATTTGAAGTGGAGAGAACTTATTTTGTAGAGAATGTATGATACATAAAAAAATCAATAGTAATTAAAAGTGAGACAATTCCACACGTGAAGTTATATTAAGTTCAATAAATATAGAAATTCCTCTATTTATTTTTTCTGTGATTTTTACAACAAAAATTCAATCATCAAAAAATGCCATGTCTTTAACAGTCAAAGTGCTATATATTTTTTTAACGCAAGAAGAAGAAAAAAAAGAATAGAAAGAAAGAAAAAGATAACACTTTGAATTTAAGTAAAATTTTTGTAATTTATAGATAATAAGAATAATGAATTTCTGACAAACTAAAAAAATAAGTTATTGTGCTGCTTGACTTACACACATAATAACACAGCTGGAAAAGATGTGTACTCAATGAATAAAAATATTCAAAGCACAAATTATAAAAAGATTCAGCAAGCAGCAAAGCATGCACTTAAATAAACTATCAACACAGCGTAGTGATGCAAAATGAATACAAAGACAAAATTTTGGTGAAAAAATTTACCAAGAAAAGAATAATTAGTTTCAACCAAAAATGAAGAGAAAAAAATCTGCTTTCAAGTAGTTTTTAGGGAAAAAACGTTTGAAAAAAAATCGCTATTATGTTAAAATATCATTAAAATAACCAACCAATTAAAAAAGAAATCAACCTGAAACAAAGCATACAATTATGTAATATTTCAGCAAAATAAGGACGCAAAACGAATAGGGAGAACAAATTTTGTTCTAAAAAAGCATGCCGATAGAAGTTACTCCGCCACTTACTTCCAAAGAGCTATCTCCAAAGGGCTTAGCCTCTGTGATGGCTAAGGAGCGCACGCTTACAATTTCGTCCTCCATATCTTGAGACCCAAAACGAACTCCTCTCCTTTTGAACAGATCAGAAGCAGAGCTCTCGCTTATCTCACCATTGCAAATAGACATCAGAAATAAGTAAATGGATCACACGAAACTGCACCTGGCGAGAAAGTGATAAAATTACATCTGCTCTCACGTGGAGGATGGATTTTCATGGAAGCGGAATCCAAGTGAGAGGCATAAAAAGCTCATATTTAAAGCACACAATTATTTAAGAAAATATTTATTTCGGCAAATTCGTAAATTTGAACAAAGATTGATTAGTTTATCTATTCCCTGAATTTATTACCGCAGAATCTGGAGATACTCGAAGAAATAGCAAATAATATAAATCAATTAAAAAAAAATGTTGTCATCACATACATTATGAAGTATTTCGTAGCAATGAGTTGAATTCTAAAATAACTTTATTTTTAGAAACGATAGCTTTGATTCAGAGTTAAATAGTGAATGACAGTAAAAAAATTAAAATCGTAACTGAAAAATAAATAAATAGGAAATCAAATAATATGCATTAGGATGGATTGACATTTTTTTTTCTTTCGGAATTTCAAAACCTACCTGGTATATAGATGAAAGGAAACATAAAATAAAAAATAAGTTTTCACGTTAAGTACTTCCACAAGGGGAATGAAATTTGGTACTTGAGCTTTTTTATGGTAAAAAGTCAAAGTTATTTTTGCTAAAGAAAAACAGGTATTTTAATACTTTTTAACATTTATTATGATGAGTGGACACCTTTTAAATAGTTACAAGAAAAAAACACCAGGTACATTGTGAACAGTTTCTTTTTTTAGTTTTAAATATTTTAAAAACCTATTATATCGACATTGCAGATCACGATAAAGTGGAAGACGGAAAAAAACTAGAATCGGATTGATTAGAAGGTGCGGAGAGGGTACTTGAGTTATGAAATGTTGCAATGTACATTGCAGTACTCACACATCTCTCTCTCATACACAGGACTCATTTATCAATAATCATTTGCTTTTGTATATTTATAGTGTGGAAAAATAGTTTTGTTTTGAGACTTAACATTTTTTTTCCTAATGGGCTGCATTTTTGAAACTAAACCTTTGGTAGACATGGCAAGTCCCCAAATATGGGAGCCATTTCAGTGGTGGCACCCTCTAGTGGCGGCTCATGTTACCAAAGTTGGATGCTTGAATTAATTTAATTCAAGCTCTCGTTGGATGCTAAATGTTGCAATGGTTTAATTTTGCCGAGAGTACCAGAGCCAAATCGATGTTCAAAGAATCTTTTACATGTCACGTAATCATATGGCATGCGTGCCTACGATTTTCACATCTGGAAAATCTTTTGACTTCTGCATGGATCGAACCTGTAACCTTGGGCTTACGAAGCGAGAACGCTACCTATAAGCCGCCGGAGCCGACTCAGTCTAAAATCATCTAACCAAAATTATGTCTTCCCATTTTTTCGAAAATTCAACCTCTTCGATTTTGAAATTATTATTTCTAATTATTTTTCTCCTAATCTCCATGCCATATAGAACACCTTTTACCCATAGGTAAGCTACGATTAAAAAAAATTTATTTTCTACACATAACCGTGATCCACCCCAATATGCATGTGTGTTGTTTAGAAATAAAAATAATTAACTTTAAGGAAGGAGATCACAGAGAGACTCAGATGGATTTGTTATATCAAAGCTAGAATGCTCAACGATTCTCTCTCTCTTTCTCTCTCTCATAGTCATTAATCTTTTATTAAAATTTACATTTTTAAAATAAATGCATAAGGATGAAATTAGAAGGATTGAAAAAACAAATATTTATATAAGAAGCGATCACTTTACATATATATATATATATATATATATATATATATATATATATATATATATATATATATATATAAAGCGATGTTACTGGCAAATATATATATATATTTGCTGGTAACACATATAAATTATGGAAACTATCAAATTGATTATTCAAGGTTTGAAAAATAAATTAAGTTAATGGTGTTTTTCAATCACGATGCGAGAAACAAAAAGTAAGGATATAATTAACGTTTTTCTTATTAGTACCTTTTAACTAAATTAATTCTGTTTTTATTGGCATAAGCTTCGGTTTCCATAATCAAATTGGATCTTTGATCTTTTTCTTCTAAGGTAAAAATTTTTTTATTATGACCTTCTTTCAACTTATTTCTAGATTTTTTTGGATAGCTTAATCGTTCAAAGTACATACTTGAATCTGAAGCATGAACTACTTTTTTGTATTTTTTTACATGATAATTGGCGCTTGAGTAAGTTACATAACAAACGTTTAGTAAAAATATTTTATCTACCCTCTCCTTGAGTGCAGCTATCGTTATATCTTTGTAAATGTTTTATATATTGTGTTATTTTTTTACTATCAATAAAAGGGTCAAAGTAGCGTTGAATTATTTACTTTTATGTATATCTCTAATACATCTTTCACGTTTTTGTAGTCGTGATTTTATGATGAATGTTATCCTTTAAAAAAGGAAAGG
Organism: Trichonephila clavipes; assembly: GCA_019973935.1. Lineage (NCBI taxonomy): Eukaryota > Metazoa > Arthropoda > Arachnida > Araneae > Nephilidae > Trichonephila > Trichonephila clavipes. Next base: position 759,371 of record BMAU01018728.1, read on the forward strand.
AAAAAAGAATCACGGTTTTTTTTTTAATTTTTTCCTTTTTTTTAAGGATAACACTTATCATATTTTCAAAAAATATTCACCTTTCCTTTTTTATGATGCCCTTTACAGGATAATTCATTTATTTTAAAATGTCGATTATCGTTTGAGATCAAAGTTTAAAAATTATATAATTCAATATTTAATATGGGTATGGTTTTACAAACACAAAATCTTAATCTTTTTTTTGTAGAGCAATTCTCAGCTGTACAAAACTATTCTCAGGTATATTTGCCAGGCTTCCATAGAATACATACTCATGAATTTGTGCTCTCATGAACTCTTTATAATCATAAATCATTCAAGTTTTCACTAAAATTATCATTAAATGTGTAAAATACAGGTAGAGTACACATTGATTATACTATCCGTAAGTTGAATTATCTAAGACTTCAATCTGTTATTTTATATGAAGAAACTAAATGAGTCATAGAATCAAGCAGAGAAAAGCGAAAAATTTGTGACATCTAAACCGTAGAAACGCAATCGAATTCATGGCCATAGCGGTCAAGTATTTTTCCCCCAACAATATGAATGAAGGACACAGTGGCTGGTTACGAAACCATTGTGTTATTTGGGAAGTTGACAGTCATAAATAATATTCGAAGCATGAATAAAAGATTTGTGAGGTACTACGAAGAGAATATTTCCTTTTTTTTAGTTGAAAAACATTGCTGTGACATTTGCAGAGGCTAACCAGCACCACAAAAACTTGCTCTCAACCTTATGTGTTGTTAATCAGTAGTACTTATTTTTTTAAATTAGATTTTAAACTCTTCATAACTTAGTCATTTAATTTATTAATTTTGCTATTACATAATAAAAATAGCAAGTTATTTCTTTTATTCACTCTATATGTATGGCAATAAAAATTATAAATAAATACATTTGAAAGGATCAAGTCATCCGGTTATATCCTTAATATATGGGATTATTGTCCAATCCGCAACGCAGGACGATATTGAATGCTAGCCATGAAAAATATCATAAACTACAACAACAACAACAAAATTTGTTTTTGAGAATACAGCTAAAAATGTCTGAAATAATTGAAGAAATTCAGTTTTAAAATGTTGTTAATTTATAAAAAATAATTTTTTTTAATTTAACACATTCTTTAGAAATGTGAGACATTAATATAATCATTCAGAAAATGGCTGCATTTAAATCTATAAGTGCGCAATAGACACTGTAAAATATATTTATTCAGAATTGCTACCCATGCAAATAGCTATTTTTCGAAATAATAAATAGTGCAATAACGTTCTTTCTTTACTAAATTACCACACAATAGATGCCTATATTTTGTGTGTAATGAGATTTTTGATGTGGCTTTCAATGTGCAATTGTAAACAGTAAACATTGATTTTCAATATTTCTTTCTACTTTTTCGGAAATAAGATGTTTGAGACGAAGTAAAATATGGAAAAAAATTTGATTTGCGAAGTAAAATAAAATTGTTTGTGGAATTAAAAATAAATTGAATATATGCCAGAATGCGGTGATGAAAACTTGTTCACAGATTTAACATTTTTTTTTAGTTGACTTGACATTCTGAATAAGTTAAGAGCCTGAGTCATTAAGCTGCAAACTAATTTATAAATAGAATATTTTAAATTAAAATAGCTTTTAAAACAAAATTGAACTATGACAATCTCAGATTTAAATAAAATTATTATTATTTTGTATTTGGACACACGCTGTTAAACACAGTCATGCAAACAACGAAAAATGTACAACCTTGCTGTCCGATATGAAACAAGAATCAGGGAACAAGTTTCAACAATCCTGGAACAATAATTAATGTTTTGATATATATTAGTTGTTTTGTTTGTAAACAAGTTAAAACCCACTTTTCAAATTTTAGAAGGTATATTATCCCACAGAAAAAAATATCCGTAACATCACAATCATATCTTATTTAAACCATCAGTATTTGGAAGCATTTGTTAGTTAATTTCACGGATGAAGCTCATTAAAAATAAAACTGGAGCCAAGCGTTTGATGAGCATTTCGAGACTCTCTCATTGAGAATTACAATTACTTCTATCAAACCAAATATTTAGTATTTGTGCTCCAAAAACTATGTAGAAGATCTCACTCTTTTAATGTTACAACCTTTAACATTATAATAAAAAAATTCAATACCTAATGAAATTTAGATTACTGAAATATACATTGCTGATCATTAAAACTGTATCACTAGGAAATGAAGCAAATAACAAAGCTTTATGTATTGTACGTATACAGCGTAGTAGGAAGAAAACACAATTAAATTTGTAGGTAATTTGAGCAATACAAGTCCAAAATTAGTCCACACAGCTGCCACCATTTTTTGGCAGTTAAAACGACTCTAACTCACTTAAGCATCTAGTCCAACTGGATTTTGATGACAGATGAAGGCAATTAATTCTAGCTGCTTCAAATCTGTGTTACACTTCAATCGCAGTGGCTGAAGAGTGTTTGCCGCTGATCCTTGCCTTGCACTCTTCCTCGTTTTCAATAATGAAGAAAGAGATTTAGAGAACGTGCTGGCCAGAGCAACAGCCGAACATCCTCTGCGCCGAGGTAGGTCAGGACACGACGGGCAACATGTGGTTTCGTGTCACTGGCATAGCTAGTCCTGAGTGGGCCCTGTTTCAAAACTCCTTAGTGGTTCTTTTTTGGAAAAGAAATAAAAGACATATCTGAAAGTGTCAGAATATTACACATGTTGGGCCCTTGTGACTTGAGGGTCCCATACTGATACGACTGATATGGCGGTAGCGACGCCCCTGTCTTGTGTTATCTTCTTGAAAGATGACATCTCCGAGTCCAAGAAGATATGGCACAGCCACCGACCTTAAGATCTGAGAAATGTAACGATGGTTGTTCAAATTAAAAACGACGCGAATAAGTTGTGTTCGTGTTACTTCAGGAGCAGTGCCTGTGTGACGATATCGAATGCACAAGCACGCTTCCATCTCTTCTCAGTACCTCTAGACACAGATACATCCATCATCATTCTACACGCTGAACTGCGATTCTTTTGAAAAGACGACGTGGTGCCACATATTCCTGTATTCAGTTTTGTCGTTGGATGACCCACTGTCGCCGAGCTTCTATACTTCAGTGTCAAGGGAAGTCGTAATAATGGTCTGTACTGCTCCAGGTGTCGTCGCAATGTTCATGCATATAAGTCCATTTCCAGACTCAAGGTCCGTGATGTGGCTGTATGATCCTGCAAAGATGGCCATGTCTGTCAGCTAGAGCATTAGAGGCAGGAGGAAGTTGAGTTCCTGCATCGCGTTCAGTATAACCCTCTTAAGATTATCTCCATATTCGCATACCAGTCGTTGGATTACGACCAATTTAAGCAGAAATATCACGTAACGATCAATCTCACTCTTGATGGGACACGATACTGCCAACTATAAACTCCTACACGTTCTGGTAGCCATTTCTCCTATTTATACGAGACAAAACACAATTTTTTCACAACCAACGAACATTCAAATGCGATTGGTGAACAAGAGACACGTTGTGTAACTTTCCTGTTGTACAGAGTTTGAGATGTCATTTTTCCCTAATGCGTCTTTCGATTGCGCTTACCTGCTAATCACTTGTATATCCAAAAGACTTCTTTTTCTGCTTATTTGCAGCTTGTATCGTCCCTCCTTCGGGTTATTGTAATTTTAATAGTCAGTAGTGTATATATTCGTAATAAATTACACTTCTTTTTACTCATTAGCTGTAATTAGTGTTTGAGTATTTTATAGTATACGTCTTAGTACGGCTTAGCAGTGGCGCACACAAGGGGGTGACCAGGGGTCCGGACACCCCCATAGCCCTTGATTTCTTTCGATTGGTTATAATCCTACGTATATATTACGTAAAATTAAAAAATGTATTTGTTACTAACAATTAATTTTATTAATTAATGTTAATTATTTATTCAATAATTAATTGTTTATTGTTTTTGTTCCTGAAAATCGATAAAATCAAAAGAATATGGTGGGCGGCGTATTGGAACATGATACCAAAATGGTGGATTTTCGACCCTGGACCCCTCCTTGAAAAATTTTTGTGTGCGCTACTGCGGCTTAGGGAGGCTAAAGGATTTTGACACCCCTGATCTATTGAATATTAAATATAGCCAAATGTTAGTATTTTTTCTCTGTTACGTAAAGTTAGAAATTGAGGCAACACGGGTACATTTACCATCTTAGAGAATATAGTTACATTTATTTAGCTGGATCGTATGGAAAAATTATATTTTTACGTCTAAATGTGCAATAAATACCCCTGATTGGAATAATGGGATATAAAATTATAATAAAATATATTCAATGTTATTGTAATATATATTCAATAATATATTACATTATTTGTGAAACATTTACAAATTATCAGAGTAAATAAAACATAGGAAGAATAAGCACTATATATATATATGCCTTTTTAAAAGTGCATATTTTCTATACTGCATATAATATTGCTTCGAGGCGCTTAAATTATTTCTAATATAGTACTGAACAACCGTTTTGATATTTACGGCTGAAAAAAATGGAACAATTTATTTCCATGCTTAAGATTAATATCTATTTAATCAATAGATAAAAAAAATTATGACAATCTGATCAGAGAGAGAGAGAGAAAACAATCCGCGTGAATGATTTACCGAGTATAGAGAATATCTTTCGGTAAAGAAAAAACGGTTGCGATTAGAATTAACAATACTGCAAGGTTACATCAGAACATAAAAAGATAAATTTTCATTGCGTATGTTATTTCATTTTTTTTTGTTCCACGTATTCCACACTCCAATTTCTTTTTCACTATTCCTGATTAGAGAACGACACGAAGAAGGAAGATCTGCGGATAAAGTCACTCTCAAATGCTTTTAAAAAAATAAAAAACTATTTTTTGGTTTGTGTAATGAAAGAAGAAAACACAAAGAAACTATTTTAATGTAGCCAGTCTAATATAAATGAAGTAATTATTGAAATATTACATCAGTCTATTTTAAAAACATGTTTTGTATTATTTAAAGCAACAAGATAAAGCTCATCGTGTGCTACAAGGTATGCCACGAGGCATTAAAAGTAAATAATAATAGACAAACATCCAAACTGTGTACAAAATTAGATAATAAAACGAAAGTCTCCCCGATAACCTAATAAGATTTTTAAAAAAACATGAAGCCAACCTATAGAGAGGCTCTTTAAACTAGTTCTAAAAGCAGATGTAGGTATTTTATAAAGATTGTAGTGCAGAATGAGAGGCTTGCTCTACATCCTCTAACACAAGTGTCCACCAACCTTTTTATCGCCGCGGACCGGTCAACGTTTGATAATTTTACCACGGCTCGTCGAGGGGGAATGTTGATTGCTTATATTTTTGATTGTTTTGATAAAATAATTTTAACTTAATTGTATTTAAACAAGTCTTCAGAATAAAATACAGTTATTACAAAAAATGAAAAGGTGATTTTACATGGAATATAAAGTAATTTATCTTTAAAAAGTCGCTAAAGAAATACATCGCAGTAAATAAAATAGAAATAATTTAATGTTCCCCTTGTGCGGCCCGGTACTATTTGATTCACGGACTCGTACCGGTCTGTGGCTCGGGGTTAGGGATCACAGCTTTACACCTTCACCACAGTTACAATCACCATTTGACAAATTGTCAAATTTGGATATGCATTGTTTAAAATTTCCAAGTCCAGAGAGAACTTGTGTTATTTTTAGCATTTGTTTTTTTTTAAAAAAACTATCAATAAATTCTGCAGAAACCTTCCTTCAACACATTTACGTTTCAATACATTGTAATATTATTATAGTAATATTGTATGCATATTGACCTTCACAAAAACAAAAGAATATAATAATAATTAAAATTATTACGAAGATATACAGAATATATCACTAAAAACATTTACTCGAAGCAAAAGAATGGACATAAAATCAGTCCAATGAATTTGTCAATCCCATCATTGAAGACAAAAGAAATTGACGCAAAATTGGGTTATGTTTGGGGGAAGAGTGAGGAGAGGGGTGTTATGCTTTTTTCTTATTGTATAACTCTGGTTCGATAAAACTAATAATCACGATCAGTAGTCATTTTGTAACTCAAAAAGGTGGCATTATTACATTTTTATATTAAATCTAATATGTAATCAATATGAAATATACATACATAAGATAATACATTTTTAATCTGAAATAAATCTATAAATCTTTTTACAAAATAATAACTCGCCTTCAGTTTAGAAGATTACCTAAAAATATCATTCTGTGGTAAAGGTACAAAAATGTAGCACCTTTAAAAAATAAATTCATTAAAATTACAATACTCATCAATATATCGTATATTCCATTGGAGCAGAAACAATACTGCACCAGAATTCGGAATTAAGATTTTATGTTTTAATTATTGTAATTTTAATTCTCTCGCTTTCTATTTTTTTTGTTCTTAACTTTAATAAGAATCTCATGAAATTTAATATAAATCGATAAATTAGTTTTAATTCTAGGTCCAGTCGTGATTCGTGGAAACTTGTAAATCTAGTTGGCATCAATTGATTAAAAATTGCGGAGCAATTACACAGTTGAAAGATTTACGCGTTTGTGTTTTTAATGTTTAAAATTTTATACAAATAACTTTTTTTAAAATCTTTATAAAGGCATGAGAATATATTGTTGAAATTTCATGCTGCGTAGCACACCACAGTGCGTAATTCTTGATCTAACTTTTCAACATCATAATTATGTGTTTGTATAGTTAACTGCTACAAAAAAAGGACGATGTGTGATTCACGGTTGTTTTAAAAATGCATGGTTAATAGTGCTTTGAATTTAACGTAAATGTAAACAATAATCACTGATATAAAATATTCATTGCAAGTTCAGTAAAGATAGTTATTATTCTGATTTATATAACAAGAGAAATACAGAAGTTTTTCTTACAGACCTGCATTTTTTATCCCCAAAATTACTCTATTTTGAATAAAATGTTATTCAAAAATATCTTTGAATAAAACCTGTCATCATAGAAGACAACTTCCATGCATAACTTTTTATTGTAGTAATAAATTATAAATTTTTATTGCAATAGTGTTTTCTAAAAAAAAAAACACATTAACTTCAGTTAGAAGAAATTCCTTTTCTGTGAACTTTTGGTAAACAAAATTCGATAAACAAAAAAAGTTAGCTTTTGAGAGAAATTATCTGCAATTAAAAATAAAAGAAATAGTACTTATATAAATTAAATAAAACCTATTGCACTTATTTCAATCTACTGCTGATATATCAGTAATAACAGAGGGATATATATTGAAACTTCTTAATACTGACATATTTTTTTAACCAAAAACCTAACTAAAGCACTAATGATATTCTTACACAAAATATAGCTAACATAAGATTATACATAAATCTTGATATAAACAACAATTTAGTTTTAAAATTTAAAGCAAATAGTTATGTTTCCCAATTTTTGATGAGCACATGTCCCCCCCCAACTTTTTAATCTGTTTCACGTGTGGGTATTCCCCAAGCAAATGTTAATATTAAAGACAGACTAACTAAATTACGACCCGGTTTCTTTTAATTCCACACACACAGATGTGTAATGATTTTTAAAAACCACAAACACAATATTTACCGTTTTACTCTGTCCTGAAAGCATTTTTTTCAATGTTGAAGACATTATAGAGAAAAAGAAAGTGAAACAATTCTAAGCGCACCAGAAACTAATCACACGCCCTCTTTCAGAGATTCTTTGAGAACTTTCGTAAAACTCTTTCAATAAGATCAATATTTGTATCCGAAAATCTGGTAATTTCAAAAGAAGCGCTCTTTTAGTAATCGCCTAGTCACCGATTACCAGATAAACATACACTACTTGTAAACTAGAAATATTACTTACTTCAGAAGTATGCTCGGAGTAGAGAGGTTTGCAGTCACAGAGCACTTCGCTAGACGATTTGATCGTAGATGACGTCACCTTGCAGTGACCGTAGTAGCGAGAGCGGGAGTTTCTGTTTTTCCCCCCAACAGACCGCGTTGGCGCAATGGCGCAGGACTTAACTGTCTAGCAAACCTAGTAGTTCAATAACTTCTGAAGTTTCCCTGCATGGCAACCCCTCTTTCGCTAATGTCCAAGAGAAGAAAAATTAACCTTCGGTAATATTTTAGTAATGACCTTAAAAAAAAATGTTTGCTTAGCTTTTGTGAACAACTAAAAGCATGTTCTAAATCCTTGTAGAATGATTGGATAAGAGAATAAACGAGAAAGAAAAAATAAATATATTTCAGATTTTGATAACTTTTTCACAAATTAAAAAATAATATAATAAGATGAAACAGTGTACCCGGAAATATTCTTTATAAGAATGTTATACAAGCTAAAAAAGTAATACCTTGCAAGTAGATTGCTGTTTCGAAAATGATTGCAATATCACAAACAGACCATAATAAGAAGCATTTGTAAGAAAAATGTGTTACACATTAAATTTCTAATTCTTTGAAGTTTCTTTACATAATAAAAACAAACATACTTAAAAACATATATTTTATTATTTATTACCACTGTCGTAGCTAGTTCTGAATGGACCCCACATCAAAACTAATTAAAGGCCCTTTTTTAGAAATGAAAGCCTTGTTAGTGGTACTGTAGTTACACATGTTAGGGCCCCTGTAGCTTGGGGGTCCGTATCATTGATGATACGGCTGCTACGACGGTAGCTACGCCCCTGTTTGATACGTAATTTACATTCTATCGGTATTTCTGGTTTTTGCTTTGCTAAGTATTTTTAAATGGTCAGAGTAGTATTTATTACAAAAATATGAAGCAGAGTTTAATGCATGCGAATTTAGGAGTGGGAATATTGTAAATATGCAGCATATACAAAGTATAGTACGGATTGAAGATTTGGGTAAAGGAAAAAAAATTAATACCAAAACATCTTAACTATTTCAATTTAAATATAATCACTGGTTTTCTTTCATTTAAAATGCTCTCTCTCTCTCTCTAAAGCCCTTTTTTTATATTGTGCCAAATACTTTGATATTTTTTCTAACCATTGTTATCAATATATGCAACAAAATTTGGTAAGCATTTTTTAATCAAAGCAATACATAATTTTTAAAAATAGCCGAATTTAGAATTTATTCATTTTTTAAGGAATTTTTAACAAGCAGTCATAAAAAAATTAATTTTTTAATTTTAATTATGTTAGTACAAAATCCCCACATCAACATACATAGTTTGACATACTTGTAAATAAAATTCCATGTGTGTGCGTCAATTATTGCATAAGGTGTAGCATTTTAAAATTCTTTCATGAATTTTTAAGTAAAAAAAAAATTAAATAGCTTACTTTGGGGGGTATTTTGAGCAAAAATGTCTTATATGTTTTACATAATACACACATATAGGTTACATAATTATAAATATTAATAATAAAAAATTTGTAAAGCAAAATTTATAATTGGCAAAAAATAATACATTAAAGTAAAAATGTATATTTAAATAGTGCTGCTTAATAATTTCTTAAAATTTTTCATTCGCAAAAAAACTTTTTATTTGTAATTCAAGAAGTTTGTTGATAGTATTGACACCTACGTTTCAAATTGTGTAAAAGTATACTCTAATTTATATTTTACTATTCAAAAAGTATTTATTTTATAAGTCTCAAATCTTCAGAGAAATCGACGTAAATAAAACAATAACTCCAAGACATAAATAAAATTACCCTTTAACAAAAAATGTAATAAGGAGGTATTATGTTGACCGTATACTCTACTTGAATGGATGTTTAATATTTAATAATTAATAACATTTTCAGAAAAAGTACGAAAATGATTCTCTATAGCATATAAAATACAAATATTTAAAAATATATATTATTCTTTTCAAAGGAAATATATATATATTTATATATATATATATATATATATATGTATGCAATATCGTAGATTGCTTCTCATACTATATAATTATAAATGAATAATTATTGGATACTCCTCAAAAAGATTGAAATTAAGTAAGGAACAAAAACAATCAGATTAGGTATTATTTTAAACCACAGCCAAACTTGGCTGTATGCCGCCAGACGAGGAAAAATCCCTGTACTACTCTTACTACTTCGAACAGTAGCTCAAAATATAATATTGACATTATATTTTTTTTAGCCAAAGTTATAAAGAATATTGTTCAAACCTCTCACAATGGGATTTTCAATAAAGTAATTGACAGGTAGAATTTAATATGTGCTTTTTTTATGTTCAAGATCATCAAATAAATGGGGTTTTTTTCACTTCAATATATACATTTTTTTCACTACAATAAGTGACTGTCAAGTGGAGTGAAGATGCAATTTATGCATCGGCCTAAAAACGTCAAAAATCCCCAAAAATTCCCTGGTTGAAAAAAATAAACAACCCAACGGCAGCTGCTTTTTCAGATCGATTTTCAACGGTAATGTATTGTCGCGATTAAGTAGGAAATATGAGATTTTGACAGAACTTCACGCCTGAAAGAGCTGAGTGGTCGGCTTTTTGAAAAAGATAATCGCCATATTGCGTTGCAGATCTGAATGTCCCCGTGTTCATGTTATGACAAACTCATCGATAAAACAACATTAAAAAATAATTTTGCCTGCTCTTTTGAAACACAGCGTTGGGTAATTAGAAGATTTAACATTTTCAATCTTCTCGTGCTTTTTGCCACCATTTTTGAAAAAAAAATTCGCTTGTAGAATATCAATAAATTTGAAACAATAAATTCAGGAAAATGCTGCGAGTTCTTTAATAAAAAAGGATGTTTTCCAAAAATAAAGATACTAAAACGCTCTTTAATATGCTTGATATAGTTATTTATATACTAGAGCTTTTTTTCAAACAGTATGTCTATTTTTTTTAATTTAATGCTCAATTTTCCTTGAATATAATCGAGTAAATTTTTTCAAATTAACTTCAATCTGTACCTGAGAAGATTTTGGACTTGAGCTCGATTGTTTTCCCCGAAAATACCACACACACAATTCTTATTCTTTAATATAGTATATTAGATTTGAAAATATAAAATATATACATATATAGCACAAAATGGTCTGCGATATTTCATGATTTTCGTTTAAAATATTTCCTAAAAGTGTAGAGGGGGGAGGGTAATACTAAGTTAATACATCAGTTATGTAATATTGATAAAAAATTCTATACTTCCCTTTTTTTTTCTTTGGCTCCTTGAAATTACATATAAGAAGATAAGTAATGCATATTCATGTACAAAACTTGACTTTTTGAAAGCTTTTTTAGTGCATTCCAACTCCATATTTTTTATTTTATTAATTTCAAAAATGACATCACAAATTTTTTTCTCAGAATTTTACTTTATTCTTCAGCGTGTAAACTCTATTATTTTTATCATCTATCATGTATTGCCATGGCGTATCAAAACTTAAATATTACTTCATGAGAACTTTTCTTTACTTAAAAACAAACGCAACGACAGCGAAATGCTGATAAAAAATTTTTTAAGTCAAAATAAAATCAATCTCAGTTGATGCATGACAATTTTATGAAATATCGCGCAAAATAACTTTCAAAATATCTTGTGAAATGTAAGATATTGTACTGGTTGTTAAATTTTTTTCACAAAAAAAGTGTGAGTTTTTTGAGTGTATTAATTAGAGAAGTGGGGAGAAACTTTAATTTCTTACGGTTTCTCAATGAAACTAATAAAAAGTACAATGCTTAGTAGATGAATGTTTCTCATTTATTTTGCTTAAGAAAAACTGTTAAATATTGTTACGACAATTGGAGAGATACGAGTTCACATTATAAACACATTATTTTTCCATAAACTGATAATTCACCTTTTTCAAGAACGATATTATTGTACCAACGTTCTCTCATTGAGTAAGTCTATATTATTTTTATTATAAAAATTACTTATTGTACAAAAATATTACAATTCGAAAAAGAAATTCGATGGTGGCTTAACACTGCTAGATGTTATATATAGCATATTTTAAGTTAAAAATTTATCAGTTATTTTAATACAATGTTTTAAAAAAAATCCATTATACATATTCGATAAAGCAAAATATCTTCTTTTATATTTAAAAAGAAAAGTTTTATCTTACACATTAGAAGTTATTTTTTTTTATCATTACGTGGCTGTAATTTCTTAAACGTAAAACAGAAAAACAGGAATTCAGAGGATAAAGGTCGGAAAAAAGAACTTGAGTTTTGAGGAAAAGTAATAAATGACGAATTTCTTCAATGAAATTCGTTCAAATCAAAACAAAATAAAAGGACCATTCAAGTTATAGAGCCCAATTTTGAAAATTCAAAGCAAAGTTACATTTATATTTTAAATTTTAGTGTAATGCAAGGGTGTCAAAAACTCGAAGGCTGACTTGGGTCAAATAAACAAGGTTTAACTTAAGGTGGGCCTCAAAGAAAATCAAAATTCATAGAAACGTTGAATTATTTCGAATAATACATAATAAACGTATATAAAAGACAAAAAAAAATTAATATGATCGTCCTGACACTTGACTTCTCTTCTCTGCTACTATCTTTCCTATTTCGGGGGAAAATTTTATATTTCATTACATATTATTGTGAGCCAATACACTGACCGGGCCACAAAAATGCTCTTTGTGGGCCGCGAGTTTAACCCTCCTGGTGTAATGTAATAAGGTATCGTTACCGTAAATAAATACAGGCGTCCCTCGTATAACACGGTACTTGTATAACACACATTCGTTACTACATGGTACAAAATTTGCGATTATTATTACACGGATTCGATATTACGTGGCCCAAAAGTTGAATTTCACATTACACGGTTTTGATATAACACGATTTTAAAAAAATTGAATATCATTTTCGCTCAGTAAGGCGATCTCCCATACTCATTAAAATGGAATTTAAAAGAGAATTTCTAAGTTCTTTAGCTCCTTATAGAGAAATTGTGAAAGAATTGCAAGATCGAAACAAACAGGTAATTGCGACTACGTCAAGTAACTTTAGTAATGAAGAAATAACTAGTGAAGAGGAGTTTCAACCAACTTTGAGGAGGGAAAAATAGATTAGCTGTAATTTCTGATGAGAGTAATGATGAAAATTAATTTTTTGATCCTAATAAGCCATTTCTGTTTATTTTATAATAATAATTTTCATTGTATTTTTAATTTTTGTATTTCATATTTGCGTTTTTGATTAAAAACTTGAAGTTAACTTGCTGTTTTATTAGTATGTTTTATTGGAACGAAACTTCAGCTACCATAAAATTTTACACCTTAAGATTTAGTTTAGAAATACATAACACGGTTCACATAGACTTGATTTATATTATTTCAGTTTCATGTAACACGATTTCGATACAACACGGTACATATTGCCCTGATTTATATTATGTACCAAATTAATTAAGTTAATAAATAAATAAAATTATAATTTAAATAAATAAATAAGTCTCGTATAAGACGGTTTCGATAAAGCACGGTACAAATTAAACGTGCTATACATGGGACACCTGTATTACCTAGATTAAAACTGCACTTTTTCAGATTTCACAATCTATTAACAGATGAAATGCCTCTCATGTTTTCGATGCAGTAATTGTAACATTTATTCATCGCCTTTTTATTACACTGAATTAAAAAAGAATGAAAGATACGTGCTAGAAGCAAAGAAGATGACAAGGAAGATGTATAAAAACAAGCTAATACACTGCGGAAGTCATTTATCAGACGATGGAAGACGAAGGACAGATGGAAGATCTTTGATCTTAGTAAAAATAGCTGAAAATATCAATGTAACCTTTTAAACATGCGAATCGCTTTTCATCAAGCTTATACTTGACAATGAAGAAAGTAACATTTTTACTACTGCCTTGAAAGATGAAGATATGACTTTCTAAGTGTCTGGTTTTTGTTAAGACTTCTATCTACTCTTTTAGAGCTATATGTGTTAACTGTATAAGTGTTGGTAGTTTAGATGCTATAAATTGCGCAATATTACATTTTATTATTTATGCACATGATAATTAACCTTTTAAAACTATTTTAAACTAAGGTCACTGGCGTGGATAATCTTGAGTATCAAAATTCCTTGGAGGCTCTTCTTTAATCTCTGTATCAAAATTCCTTGGAGGCTCTTTTTGGGGGACCTCTTGAAATTTTACGATTTTTTGTTTTCACATGTTGGGGCCCCTTTAGGCCGGGGCCCCGCATCATTGATACGGTTGACACGGCAGTAGATACGCCCCTGACTAAGGTTAAAGAATTAGTTACAATATTCGAATGACGGGGGTATGAGCTTTATATTTCATTAAAGATTTAACTTTCAAAGACTCAAAATCCAACTCAACAAGAATGGAAATTGTTGCATGCATATTAAATGAATGAGTCTCGGAGTTCTATTGTGTGATGTGTAAGTTAGGAAAATTTAGTTGCTGTCCTGATCACATGACCAAGGTAAAAAAGTTATGAGGTTCATCTGCAATAACTGTCAGAATCGACATGAGTTCAATGATTAAAAATACCCTTCGTTATTAGAAAGAGAGCAACTTTATTTTTTATATAATATACTGTTCACTTATTATTTAGTCAATTCTCTCTCATTTCTTTCCTTAGTATATAATATGATCTTCATAATATATCTCCTATACTCTGATAATAACTAGTTTATTGTTAAAATCAAATATTCCGTTCTCAGAGGCTGAAAATTTTGCATTTTAAAACGCTTAGTATAATAAACCGCTTATGTGCGTAATAATCACATGAACTTATTTTAATGTTGGAACACATTTCTGCCTGAAAAAAAATTATCCATTTAAGTTTCATTCAGTAATATTAAGCGTAGACAGATGATACTTGAATTTTATAAATTAGGATTAATATTATGTTTTCACACACATAATTCAGATGTACAATCTCAGGTAAAAAAACAAGATTGCAAATACCCTTTTGGTGTATTAAATACTTTTTTACATTTTCCATGTTACCCAGCTTCATATTTATGATAAGTTCAAGTTTTTAAACAGAAAAAAAAATATTACAGAATGACAATTTCAAGAACTATTCATCCTCCTCAACATATGTTATAGAGTTATGCATATCTTAAAATTATCTGTTATAAATCAACCTTTTTCAGTCTAGTTTTAAGTAAATCGACTATCTAATAATGTGTTTTGTTTTTATAAATATTTTTTTTAATCCAGCAGAGTGAATTCATATTTCAAGCGCGTTTACCTTAAAATTTACTTATATAATTACCCTACCAAATATATCTATAAATATTACAGTGCGTGATTCACACATTTTAAGCCCACATTTAAAAATTCATTTAAATGCTTTGCTTGAAATAAAAGGAAAATTATGACTCATTAATTTTTAGAGAAATAGTTAACAATTTTAGTTTAAAAAATAGTTGTTAACAATAATAGTTTTAAGAAAATTGAAAATCCAAATAGAGAGATGAAAAAACACCTCAACTAAAATACACAGAAAATTATTATTTATTGCCCTTTTTTCTTTAATTATATAAGAATTAATTTCTTTACTTTTAAAAAAAGGGTCTTAAAATGCATTGTAAAAAGAAAACCCATTTGATATTTGTTTCACGAAAAATAAGTGTTAAGAATGAAAGAGCGCAGCAAATAGCGCATTAGAGGCTACAAAACACTATAATAAATTTTATAAAACATCTTTCTTAAAATTTTTATTACAATTGGAAAACGGGAAAGAATATAATATCTCATGCAGCAAACATTGAGGTATTATATTCTTTTTATTTGCTTATAAAAAGGGTGTTGACTATATGCACCTAGTAGCATTTTCCCACGCAATAAACAGACAAAAAAATTGTGAATGAAATTCATTTGAAAAACTAAAATAAATCGAAAAACTGTTTTAAAAATTACAAGTAAAACCGTAACGTAGAATGAATTTTTGGAGAAGGATTAAGAGAATGAAGAGAATTCACAGAGAATGTTAGTAGGAAATGTTTTCAGTAGGATTTTTGTCTCTTTGTTTAGGCCATTAAAAGTTTATTTTCCCACAGGTGTACCTATAGAAAAAAATTCGGCTATTCTAGCCATTTATATGCTTTTATGAGTCTAGATACTTACCGCTAATTTATTTTTGATGAAAAATGAGTTAAATGAGTTTCTTCTAAGAATTCTTCATTGTTCTTTATCTGTTGAAACACTTGCACAATTCTTTTATGGCAGGCATTTGAAAGGTAATTTCTACTGGTTAAAGCTATAACAAATCCTTATGGACAGTGATTTGCTAATAACGGTGATTGTTAGTTAATGTGTATGTAACAAAGTGCACGTTGTAATATTCTGAGCAGTGATATGGAGGGTGTGGCAGAGTGTTTTGTATTAAACGCAATAATAGTATATGTGTAGCTTTTGAATAAGACTGTATTGATATACATTAAAGTCAGAATAATGATCCTTTTTCCCCATTTTCCCTCGTGGGATAACGCGAGGTAATTCCCAATTTTTTCACAAATCATTAGCATTTTAAATGACGCATCACTCTGGCGATTTAACAAGAGACATGAATATACTTCTAACGTGCTATCAGCTACATTAAGGTGTTTCATAGTGATTTAAACGGCTCATCACGTTTGCTCCTTTTATTTCAGTAGGATTGTGCTCTACATAGGCGCGGTAATATAGAATACTTTTATGGGATTCACACTTAACTTTGAACTGCAGAAAATGAAGTACCTTAAATTTTTTTAAAAAAAGTTAAGTATTAAACTTAGAGTTAGATTATGTTAGTAAAGAAATAATGATTCTGTATCTTAAATATTACTGCTTTTTAAATGGCAATGGAAACATGAAAAAATTCTTGTTTTCTGAATTATAACGTATAAGATTAAGGTAAAAAAAAAACATACATAGAACATATTTGGACCAATTCTCTTTTAAAGAACCAAATTAGTGATAAACAACTGTTTGATAATTTGTTAATAATAATTGCTTTATAAAAGGAACGTTGATGTCTAGAAATAAAGTTTCTTTTAGTAGTGTTGCTACAGTTTAGTATAATTTAATGCAAAATTAAAAGAAATAAGTATAAATACACACACACGTAACGCATTATTAATTCTCAGATAAATGAAATTTTTTTTAAAAAAATCCGTTTTGGATAAATAAGGTATTGTACTTATATTATATTTTCAACGATTTTAATTATTACTTTCTACTTTCGGAAAATAGAGTATTTTACATAAGTAACTGTAAAATAATTGAACTGCAACTCTCTAATATATTGACTTAATTTTAAAGTTCTTACATTCACGTGCCATATTAAATTCAATTAAAGATCCTTCTCTTTATTTTTATTACTCCTAAAAATTGAATACTAACTGTCTGATGAAAAAATATTAATTTATTAATAATCTTATCCCCACAATTTGACTGATGTCCTTTCCACACCCAGGAAGATAAAAAGTGGTGTGACTTTGTTCCTCTATCATGTTATTTATATTTTTACAAGCCACCCATCCGGTATAAAGGTTAATGGCGCTGACTACTGTGCTATAGGGGACTGGGTTCGAATCCCGGAGAAGGCAAGGATGTTTGTGAATGTATAGTGCCTTTTCGGCATGGGGGTACTCTAAATAACCATCGAACCACAAGTCTCTCGTGAAGTTAGTGGAAGGGGTAGAAAGTTGGGAATCCCCTGACCACCCCCAGGTGTTCTCCCTTAAAATTAGGGCGGAACCGAGCCAAATTGTACTGTCACCTGTATGGTGCTCAAAGCTACAGTTAACGACAGGCGTA
Organism: Trichonephila clavipes; assembly: GCA_019973935.1. Classification (NCBI taxonomy): domain Eukaryota; kingdom Metazoa; phylum Arthropoda; class Arachnida; order Araneae; family Nephilidae; genus Trichonephila; species Trichonephila clavipes. The sequence goes on from BMAU01018728.1 coordinate 777,212, forward strand.
AGGCTAGCTCCTTGCCACGATGAACTTCGTGGTCTTGATCTGATGTTACCGTCAATCAGGTGGGCATTGGTGTAACAACATATTTTTATCATTCCTCTATCACAGGGGTGGTCAACCTTTTTGGGCAGAGTGCCACTATCTGATAAAAACAAAATTATGCGTGCCACTTCCAACTTTTCAAACAAACAGAAAAATATGAAAAGCTGGAAAATTGTATAATTTATAGGCTTGAAATAGAATGTTTATGTATATAGCATATTTTTTATTCAAGTCTGTTTCTCCCTATATATATGTATATAAGTAACACGGAAACTTAAAAATAATATAATAAATAAGACAAAGGTACAAGCTCTTAGGTTTTATTGTTAATAAACTTTTTACAGGTTCAATCAGTTAGGTTTGGTATAAAATAAAAACGAGTAACATGGAACATTTGATTATAAATAATTATTAAGCAGTTAGTACTTTCTTAATATGGTTTTTGAATTTGTAGTTTTTTTTAACCAAGAGTTCCATTTTAGAATTAGTTCACCAAGATTATAACAAAATTAGGTTGTTTTATGCATTTATCAGTTCATTTTGAGTAAAAATTTGATTTTATTATGCTCATAACGGAAAACATTTGTTCACAAACATTGTTTCAAACCTGCAATATCTGAGAACTAAATCGTGTAAATTTGGAAAATTGTTTGTTGGTACAACTTTCTGAAATTCTACATAATTCGGATCCATTGCAATTAAAGCGAGTTCTTTATATTTGCTTATCTGTGCAGTATTTTGCTGAAGGTCAATAATCCCGATTTGGATAATAGGTGGGAAACAATTATCGTTTTGCAGCGAAATTAACAAAAATAATGCATGAAAAAAGATCAGTAGTTTTTTTTATCATCCTGAAAATTATCAAACCTAGCATTGAATGAATCCTGCAAAAGGATATTAATTTTTTAATCTATTATAGTTCAGAGCACACATACACACCATAAGATAGTTCCTGCGTTAATGATAAATGTGTTAATCTTCTCTCTCCAAAATTGAGACAAAAAAAAGTCTGTTCACAAAAGGAGATATATAATCAATCAAGGTAAAAAAGTAGAATCTTTTCCTTGTAATTTTAAATTTAAATTATTAAAAACCCTATAGTACCGGTGTGAGAAAAAAGTTAATCTTCATTCTCGAGTAGCAAGCACTACTGTTATAATTCAATCCTTGCCACACTGTGGCACGCGTGTCGCGGGTTGGCCACCCTTGCTTTATCATGTTTATATTTTTATCATTCCTATATATCATGTTATTTATATTTTTTTGTCATTCCTCTATCACGTTATTTGTATTTTTATCATTCCTCAATCATGTTATTTATATTTTTTGTATCTCTCATTCTTCTATATCATGTTTTATATATTTTTATCATATGTTCTTTCCCATTGTATAATCAGTAACATAGCTTGGATACAGTTTAAAATTCCATTTTTTCTCACTGCACTGTGAAGATTTTTTAATGTGAAGGATTTTTTTGAACTGAAGATGTATCCAACACAGTTACTAAAAGCACGAAGTGTTAAATAATCAAAATTAGATAGCTTAAAAATTTTTGAAGTCTATGACACAAAATTTTTTATTGTACTTAAATACCATATACAATTTTAGTATAAGTTTCAGATAGGTGAGTAGTATGGCCCCATAATTATTCCAGATATCTTTTCTGCTTTTGTAATATAAATAAGAAACAAACCGGGATTTTACTTTTTTCGATACTCAGGAGGAATGATTTAATCATAAGAAAATAGTAAACATATATCGATATTTGTACGACATTGTATATCGTACTTTAAAATGTTTTCCGTTTATTTCATGTGCATTTTTAAAAACTCTCTTATAACGTATAGTGCAAGTATGTATTCATATCAGGCTTAGTTTAACGTGTGCGTTGGTAGATTTATTCCATTCTTGCGTGGTCTACTAACTTAGGTTCTGCTGTTAAACTGGGCTTGAAAAATTTATAAAGTTTAAACTACTACTTCGTATAGAGTTAAAAGAAACAGATACATAAAGATCAAAGTACAAGCAATTATTTTATGATTGCTTACCAAAATACCCATCGAATTGTATATTATTCAGTTTTGGTCTAAGAAATACGTCTTTTCTTAACACAAGGAAGCAACTTCTGTTTTTGGTTAGCAGATTAACTATACACAAAAGGTGCTTGGAACATTATTCAAGGATGTTAACAATAGGTTACACCTTTGTGTGATGATACAAATGCATCCTGGAAGCTTTCCCAATTGTTAAACACTCGGGTTATTGTACTCAGTATCTAAATAAGAGGTCATGGATGAAAAAAATTTCGAAGCAGAAGTTCATGGTGATTCATTCCAACTATGAATGTTTTTTGTGTGTCTTGATTCTAAAAGGGCTAAAAACTGTTTGATTTGGCTCAGCTATGTGTAATCATTCTCTTTTGTGTAAATCCTACTTTAAACATTCTAACGGTGAGCAATGTATTGACTAAGCGCAGTTTTCGCATGAGCTCTCTAGCGTTCACTTTTGATTTATTTTTTCATTTGTGATAAACTTGCTTTTGATAGTTTTATCTTGTTAAAAAGTAATTTATAGAATATATATATATATATATATATATATATATATATATATATATATATATATTAGCAAAATGTTGATTTTAACTTAATAAACTATAGTTAAAAAAAACTAAAAAACACGCTTTTATAGTTAATTGAACAAAAAAGTAAAAAAACAATTCTTAATATAAGAATTAAAATAATTAACGAGAAAATTAATGTCATTGTGGTAAAAGCGTGTGTGGGTTGTGCTTTGTACTACATTTTTACACTAACTCTGCATTTCGGAATAGAACTAGTAAGAATTATAACAATTGATATCGAGCACCCCACGCTTTTACCACAATGACATTAATTTTCTCGTTAATCATTTTATTCTTATGTTAAGAATTATTTTTTTACTTTTTAGTACGATTAAAACTATAAAAGCGCGTTTTTGATTTTTTTTAAACAATAATTTATTTTTCATTTTTTAGCTCGATCTACAATAAAAGCGTGTTTTTTTAGTTTTTTAAACTATTATTTATTCATTGATGAATTAATCTTTTTGTTTGTTGTATTTGTGTTAAACATGAACGTTTTCGCTTTTAATCTTTTTGTCGCCAAATCTGGAAATGGGAAATCGTTAATCCTAATGATCCTGATCAGGGCTGGAACCAAATTATTAAATTATTTTATTGTCATCAGTCCTTGACAAGTCTGCAAAATTTCGAATTAATCTGCTTTTTTAAAGTGGGTATAAAAATCGAGTTCAAAGATTCCGTTACAACCTAAAAAGCCTAATAAAAGCGTATTAAAAAGGGCTTTCATGTAGATTCAGATTTAGAAAGACGATAGAGAAAGATTTTTACTTTTTTTAACTCAGCATCAAAGATAATCATTTGCACACTTTGCATATTTCTGATTTTCGAATATTTTAACACAGGAAATGTTTTACAGATGACTGAACTGGTTGAGTTTTGTACCATTAGAACAGGCATGTCAAACTCGCATGATATTTGGGCCATATGATCTATTTTTTTATTAAGTTGGGGGCCGCATGTTTTCAATGTTCAAAAATTTAATAAAATACAAGTTTTTAGAATGATATTATGTATTTATTAGACTCAATGTTTCGTATATTATGCATACATAGTCCTTTTTTTGTATTTTGTTATTTTTTTTTATAGAAAATAAAAATAAAACTCATAATAAATACAGCCTAATATTACTTTTTAAAAGATGTTTGACACTGTTTTTATCAAAGTACAAACCAAAATTTGGTCGAACATATTAAGCTAATGTAAGTGTTAAAATTGAAGATAAATGTTTTAATCTTAGCTTTTCTGAATTTTTCTTATTTTTTATTTCAAAAGGTTGTCGCTCGCATTAATAAGTGCTTCCGAACACAGCCATTAAACACATAAAAAACGATAACGTTTTAGGAAACCCCGATCTACAAATAAATATAAACAAAAATCTGGAATTCTAACTTCAATACGTTTTGCTTCAGCAAAGAAATCACATTGGATTTCAATTAATTCCATTTGTAAGTTTCATCAATAATTGCAGTATCGATAGAGGTGGAGCAAAGAGACGAAGCTGTAATTCACTGTTTTTAAAATCAGAAAATCTTCAATCGGGAATTCCGTTTCTTACAACCTAATTTGGTGAGCAATTTCTGAAAATTTTAATTTAGATGATTTCATCAACAGATATTAACAGTTTTAAAACGAGATCCTTTTTCTTTTTCTGTTGGTTTTCGGCAAAATATTACTTTTTGTTTGAAAGCGTTAATATCAAATTACTCTGTAATAACATGGTTTCTACCTTAAACCTTAAGATTAAGTTGAATAAAATTATTTGTAATATAAACTGAAAAAGCCAGGATACTTTTTTATCTCTAGGTCCATCTCTCTCTCTCTCTCGTTTAAGTCAGCAGGCTCACAAATCTTTGTTTACAAGAAAATTATGATTTTGTCCAGAAATTTAAAGAATCGTTTTAGCATTTTATGACTCAAAATCTATCCAATTTCAGTATAAGATGAAACATCAGTGAATGAACACATTTTATATCATTTAGAAATGAAGTAAATTGACAGTGATTAAGTCTGCGTGTTCAAATATACACTGGTGTGCAAAAATTAAGGACGAAGTCGAAAAATTAGCATATCAGCTGAATGAAGAGGCAGAGCGGACAGAAAGACCAATCAGGAGATTAAGTAAGGTGATGTACGGTAGCACATGCGCAAATATGCAGGTAGACGTAATGGGGGAGTGTCTGAGTAGTATAAAGCATGTTGTCGGTGTAAGATCAGTATTTCTGGCAAAGAGATTGCACGCCGTATAGCAGTTAAAATCACACCGAGTTGCTGCCTCAGCGAGAAATGGCGAATAATCAATCTGTTAGACGACATCTGGATGCTTTTACCCGAGGTCGAATCATTGGGAAGTTGGAGGAAGGCCGCAGTGGGGACAAGTGTGGCTGCAGAGTTCGAATTGCTCACAGCATCGTTTCACGACTTTGGAGACAATTTCAAACTACAGGAGCAGCTATCCGGGGGTTCAGTAGTGGTCGTCCACGAGGAACCACACCCGCAGATGACCGGTACATTGTCTTACAGGCCAGAAGAAACAGGGGCAGACAGCGGGAGAAATCGCTAGACACACGACACAGGCGACTGGACGACCGATATTGCGTTTTACCGTGGCCAGAAGACTGCACGGTGGTGGTCTGTTTGTACGACGTCCTGTACGGTGTGTACCTTTAACGCCCGCCCATCGGAGAAGGCGTTCTCTGTGGTGCCGGGAACACCGGAATTGGAAAGACAATGAATGGGGACGAGTACTCTTTACAGATGAGAGCAGATTCAGTTTGAGTAGCGATTCTCATTGCATACTCATCTGGAGAGAACGGGAAGCCGCAATCATCCCTCGAACATCATTGAAAGGGACAGGTATGGAGGTCGCGGTGTTCTCGTTTGGGGAGGCATCATGCTTGGTAGTCGTACAGACCATCACATCTTCGATGCAGGTTCAGTCAACGGGACCCGTTATTGTAACGAGGTTATTCTTCCATATGTGCGTCTTTTTAGAGGCGCTATGGGTCTGCAGTTCCTTTTCATGGACGATAGTGCACCATGTCATCGCACAGTAGCTCCGAACAGCTCTTAGAGAGTGAGGATATTGAACGTATGGATTGGCCAGCACGATCTCCGGATCTCAATCCCATCGAGAATGCATGGGATTTTCTAGGCATACGCTTGGCAGCTCGTACCTTACCACCAGTAACGATTCGGGAGCTTCGATTGGCGCTGCAAGACGAATGGGCAGCAATGCCTCAACAACTCATTGACACCCTCATTCTCAGCATGGGCAGACGCTGTGAAACCTGCCTAGCAGTCAGGGGAGATCATATCCCCTACTAAAGACCGGATGTTTCTTGCTGGACACCCCTCACAGGGATGTTTCGGCCTTCAGTCGCATTGCGCTCCATGCTACTTTTTCAATCAAGCTTCTTTTTATCCCTCTTCTTTCTCTTTTAGTAAGTGTTGCTTACATTACACATGTCCTTACGTACTGGGGATGTTACGGTATTAAATGTGTTGATTTGGAAAGCTTTTGTACAAAGTTATATTGAAAAAACCGTCTCGTCCTTAATTTTTGCACACCAGTGTAATTTTCAATTTTGAAGATTATTTCTAAAACAAGTCCGATAATTATAACATTAGAGCACAGTACTTGTTGGTGAATAATATAGAGAAAATGTTTAAAATTAATGTTATCATTGTTGTTTTTTTCTATCTTGCAACAACTTCTTTGGGAATACCAGTCACGGTAAGTGCACCATCAGTTATTAGGCAAACAAATTTTTTCAACGATGTAACTTATACTCCTTTAAACTTACATACGTGCATCAAGAGTAACATCTCCAGTGGTTGTATTATACATATGATTGATTTCCCCAAATTTTTCCCTTATTTCTAAATTAGCATCACATCCACGAATAAAAACGACCAACTGAGTGATTTTTCGAATATCTGCACTTTCATCATTTTCTACAGAGTACAATTGAAATGTTGACACTTTTGAATCACGCTTTTCTCTCAAATTCTCGGCTATTTCAACAACTCTACTCCTAGCTACACTATTTCGACTTAAACTTTAAATTTTTTTATTGGTGCTGGAAATAATACACACTTACTCCACTTTAATTAAGCATTCAATGAAAAATTTTCCTTCAGTTATTGGTTTGAATCTCTGAGCTTGCTGTTAAATGGATAATATTCTAGGTGTTCCAAAAATAGAGCCCAAACTCTGAACAGGCAGATATCTCGTTGAGAGTATATAAAAATGCCTAAAGAACTGTACCTGTATGATCTATAGTTTGAGAAAAATATGAAGAAAAAAGTATGCCGGTGCAAGGAAAAACACAGTATTGGATACATCAACACCATTATTTCCAAATATTTGTAAAGATCGATGTTCTAAGTGTTCACCGTGCATAACGAGACAAGCCTGGAATGAATGAGTGCACGCGTTGCAGCGGCGTGGCGTCCACCGAAGTATAAGCTGCATGCAGACGAGCAAATAAATCCGTTTCTGTGGTCACTTTGTCTAGATCAGCGATACTCAACTTGCGGCCCGCGGGCCACATGTGGCCCACCGGGCTTTTCTCAGTGGCCCTCTCATAGCTGGCTCCGCTTTAGCGGAAAATATGAATAGTAAGATTTTCTTTCCTATTTGTAACTGAAGCGGTCAGTAATAACAAATAACAGGAAATGAACTGGAGTAGTGGCCCTTTTATGAGTGAAACTGATTTTTAATTACAAACATATAATACTGATTTCAGTCTGGAATTCAGTCAAAACTCCTCTTTGCTGCCATTCTGAATTTGATAAATTAATATTGGAAATAAAAATAAGAGAGGCTTTGTCAAAAGAAAAAAAATTAAATTATTAAACTGCATGATAGCTTTGTTTGTATGATAGTAGAATATTAACTATAAGGGCTTGGTAATGGATGAAAGGGAACCGAAAGTACCCCACAACTCAGAAAAAATGCATAAAACCGAAACATTTTTATATGTATTTGATAGAGGTTAATACATTATTAAAAGCCAAAAAAGAGTTTTGATACATAGATCAATTTTCCAAATTTTAAGAGTCCAATATTACCTTGGTCTTGTGATGTTTTTTCCATTAACATTCACGTTGAGGCCCTCATGAAATATTTGCCATACGTATGCGGCCCGCATGACATATTTGCCATATATATGCGGCCCTGCGGAGGAAAAGTTGAGTACCCCTGGTCTAGATACAATTGCTTGAGATGGCCCCATATGAAAAAAATCTAATATTTTGAGACCTGGTGATCGTGGCGGGTGGCCATAGAACCGTACCCTCACGTCAGATCCAGCGACTGGAGTATGCCATATACAGCTAATCACGGACAGAAGCACATAAATGCGCTGGAGCCTCATCATTTATCATCTTTTTCTTATAAACTATGGATCGACCAGGTGCAGTTCTTAAGTCATTTTTTATGTACTCACAACGAGAAATCTGGCTGTGCAGAGCTTGGGCACTATTTTTGGGGACACCCTGTATAAATAACTTTTAATGTAGCTGTATTGTTGTGAATAAATTTAATGAATACACTTCGTTGTTTTTGGAGCCTTGAGTTCAATTTCGATAATATGTCTTCATGAAAATTTTACAACATATCGGTCACAGTGCTTTTTAAGATTATATTCCTTAGCAGAGAAGGTGGAAGAGCGATAAAATTTGCTGATATGATGAATCGTGGTGTCATCAGTAGTGAAAAGTATGCAAAAAATGAGTTAAGAATTTAATAAAAACTATGTTATAGTGTAAAAAAAATTAAATGAAAAACTTAAATAAAATATGAAAAGTAATTTTTAATCAAAAGGTTATTTCAATCATCAAATAAGATTTCTTTTAAAGTAAGAACAGGTAACACACGCAAATATGCTATGATTTTTTTTTAAAAAAGTTCACCTCAAATAAATTTCAAAACGAAAAAACTCTAAAAACTTGATATTTAAAAAATTCTTCAAAAGTCTCAGCGGGTCATATGCGGCCCGCAGGAAGCGTGTTTGACATGCCTGCGTTATAAAATCACGCAAAAATTCAAGATTGCTTTCCCGCGTCTTAATTCAACTATTGGTATTTCTATAATGAATGAATATAAATGATTACCCCCCCGATTAAATAAATTAAGTTATTTTGGAATCCAAAATCGTATTGGTGATGCTCTTAAGGAAATTTATTTTTAAATACATTTTGGAGTATGATTTATGGACACAGATTTGCTTAACTAACAGATTTGCTAACTTAATACTACTTGCCACTAAATAAAATTTTATACTGATGCTATGCTCTTGCTAGGAATCATCAAAAATTAAAATTCCGAAATTGTTCAACATGTTTTATTTACCATTAACCGTTTTTGGTACAATTTCTAATTGAGACTTGTTATTATCATTATATTCTTTTCAGTAAAAAATTACCATTAAAATACGCAAAAGTATGTTCTAAGTATCAAAATAAAATACATAATTCCAAAGGTTTTTTTAATGAGTACTAAGCCCATTTCAAAGACTAATGGGATAAATACTGATGTTTTAAGAATACTTTAAAAAGAAATTCAGTTACTATTTGAATATTTTGAATTTCTTTTTAATTCGTTCATAAATAATAAGAAATGTACACTTAATTAATAAATCTGAAAATTTTTTCTTTTATTTTGTTGATAGGACAATTAGATAATATATCAACTACACGGGGCGTTGTCTTCACAGAAAAGGAAATTAATTAGGTAATGGGATTTGAAAAAAAGTGCGAATTTAATTAAATAAGAGTGAAATGTTCTCCCTCGTGTATAAAATTGGAAGGTTATTTCCCGAAAATGCATCATCTAATTAAAAATGTATTGCTACATTTTCATCTTTGAATAAATTGGCGCTTCAAAGCCAATGGCAACACTAATTTACTTATAAAAGTGATCACGAAAAAAGTCTTTTTTTATAAATAAAGCATATTTATAAACTGTTCATGAATTTATATTTTCAGTGTTACAACAGTTAATAAAAAGGTTTTTTAAAAAATGTTATTTAAATATAACACAAACACAATAGAATACTATAAAAACAAACATTTAAACAAGATAGTATTGCATTTGAATTTATTTTCCCTTCATAAGTTTTGTGGTAATGAAATTCTTGAACTGCAATTGTTGGAGAGTGTGTTCAGTGTTTACAAAAATACTTCTTGAAAATGTGTCTCGATAAAAAAAATATCAATTATATCTAATCAATATGGTATTTGTAGCTGTTTTTTATAAAGAAATAATTTAAATATTATATACACAATGATAACTCTTCAAAACTCGTCAAATCCAGAGGGAAATGATTACTACATTTTTCTCATAAAATTACTAGACCAGCAGATAAAAGTTCAATTTTCTTATTTACGACTGTCATGAGGTATTACTTCTTTTTACTTAGTTGTGTTTGAGTTATTTCTTTCTTAGTTGCGTTTGAGTTATTTCTTTCTTAGTTGCGTTTGAGTTATTTCTTTCTTAGTTGCGTTTGAGTGAACTATTTGTTTTTAATTTATTTGAGATTACAACTAGAATTTAACGATATAATTCAGAATCATAATTAAATATAAAGGACAAAAATGAAGCTTTTCTGCTCTCAAAACTTACGCATCACGACACAAAAAGATCTAAGAGAGAGAGAGAGAGAGATCTAGATATCTCTTTATATCCCCTTTCATAAAAGTTTTAAAAGAATTGTTTTTAATGGTATGATTTAATGCTTCCATTAAGACATAACTTCAAATTATAAGGATATTATAATTGATAAACTGATACACACAGGATACCTTTAAGTTGTTTTATTGTTAAGATGTTTTAAGACATTTGTTGATTTAAAATCACATTACATCGGCATAACAGGCAATTTATGAATCTCTTAATTCAAAGGCGCAGTCAAATGACAAAAATTCTATTCTAAATTTTTCATAAAATATTTTAAATAACCTTATTAATCAATTTTTTTTACATAATCATAGACACTATATATACGTATACACTATTAATATTGCATTCTCAACATGAATATGGAGCTTACTGAATTTATTGTGATTTCTTGTGATTCAGGTATATCAAATTCAAAATTGATATAGATTTTTATAACATGTAGTTTTTTCACAATTACTCGCAATACACGAAATGTGTTAATTAAAAAACTTTAAAACATGATGGAATAATACCTACAATTATTGATATTTCATATTAATTTCAGAATGAAATGAAAATATTGAATGAACAGCAAAAAATTTTACTTGCAATCAGTACGTAAATTTAATAAATATTCTTCATTTTCGATAATTGCAGAACTACATAATACCCGTAAAATCGCAACTTTCATCAATGCACTCCTCAAGATAATGCCGAAGTTTATGTTGCTTAGTTTAATTCATTTCATTGTTTTATAACTAAGCTTTAAATCATTGCGTTCAATGAGAGAGACGAAAAGTCTGTATTTTATTAGGGAAGTAGTTTTTGGCAGATGATATCAAGATATGATTTTTCGTAGTAATAAAAATTTTGTACGAGATAGAGAAAATTTGATATTATTTTTCAGGTATAATTAATGTATATAGTCAGCTTAAAATACAAGGTGTGACAAAAAACTAGATTAAGTGTGTAGCTTGAAAAAGACGTAGAGTTGGCAAAAACTGTTTGGGGGACGTCATCCCACACACCTCCTCTATATAGTTGCGCCTTAATCGTTCTCGTTAGTTGGGAGTACTGCGTCAATGAGTCAACACGTGCAACTGCATTCTGCCGAAAAAATGTCGAATCAAAATCGAGTTTCTTGTGAAACTTTACGAATCAGCCATGAAAAAATATCCAATATTAATCGAGGCTTATGGAGAGGAAACTTCGTCTCGTGTACATATGTTTAAATGGTATAGAATGTTTTCAGGGGAAGGGGTACCCATGGTCAGCGATTACAGACCAAAACATAGCGAAAATTCGTAATATGTGTGGGTTCCCACTCACTACTGCAATGAAGTACTAAAAATACTTCGTGAAAAAATTAGTAAAAAAAGGCGAGAATTGGTGAGTGATAGATGGCTATTGCACCAAGATAATGCACCAGTTCACACGACTCTATCTGTCAAGCAATTTCTGTCTAGCAAAAACATTATTGTGACAGGGCATCCTTCTTATTCACCTGATTTCGCCCCGTGCGACTTTTTTTTATATTACCTAACGTTAAGTCTTGCTGAAAGGAAGCCCATTTTACCTCAGTTGAAGAGGTTCAGGCAAAAATGGAAAATCTCCTCAAGGGACTTCCAAAAACCTCGTTCAAAAACTGTTACCAGCAATGGTAGCAAGGGATGCAGAAGTGTGTGAATGCTGAAGGGAACTACTTTGAAGGTGATACTGTCACACAGAACTGATTCTGTAAGTACAATGATTTATTGAACCAGTTTCGCATCGTGACTGGTTCAATAAGTGTCACACCTCGTATGAAGTTGAATTTTGACGGATAGGGTTATTGGCAAATGGATTTTTCAATATATCACGGCAAAGACCAGATAAGAAAAAAAGACAACTCGTATTTTAAAATTCCTTTCCATATTTCTCCCAAGAAACTGTTCTTAGATAAACTCATTATTTATTAATTTTTGTTATGAAATATTAAATAAATAAAACTTATAGTAGATAAAAATATATACCATACATATAATCAAAATAACATGCTACATTATTATAAATATAATCTAAATTAAAACTATTAGCAAGAAATTAGCAAATCAGTACTGGTAAAAGTAATGTAGCCATTGTTATACATAAGTAAATTTTAGATTTAGGGTTGATACTGCAGAGTATTAAACAACGTCTTAAAACGCTTGCCTTCCCCTTTATGTATTTGTATTACTGGTCTGAAATAAAATTTAGAAGAGAAAAAGTAGTTAAATTTTTAATGCTAAAATTCATTTGTAAAAATCTAAATTGCCATAATCCTGGAGTATAAAAAAATAACCTACTTCGAAAAAATGTATTACATTTAAAAGTGCTAAAATTAATTTCTAAAAAATCTAAATCAAAAAAAAAAAAAAAAAAAAGTACATATACTATATATATCTTTTTTATTTCTTTTAGTTTTTACACTTTCCTTTAAAAAAAAAAAGAAAATTAAATATTACAAATATGTCTTCATGTTTTTTACACACAACTTATATATATATATATATATATATATATATATATATATATATATATATATATTGTGCTTAGAAAACACGAAGACATTTGTAATATTTAATTTTCTTTTGAACGAAAAGGAAAGTGTAAAAACCAAAATTAAATAAACAAATTCAAACAAATAATTTTAAAGAAATGATTTCAAACAAATAAACATTTATGATTAAGTAAATATATATTAAGATAGAAATTAATACAAACTAACATTAAATTATTACAAGTATATGATTTAAAAAATTCAATATGGAAATCAGGCTCTAAACAGTATATGTAACAGTTTTTAAATAATTAATATTATTTCAATCTTAATTCAATAGTAGTTATGCTGTATATAGGTAAGTACTATATTCCTATTTATTGACATATGAGTATTATTCTTCCCTATTGGAACTTTAACAATATATATATATATATATATATATATATATATATATATATATATATATATATATATATATATATGGCAGCCAAAGCTAGGCAGTCTTCGCGCGCAGGCGCAGCTAAGTGAAACAAAAACTGAAACTGTGGAAACTTTTGAACTAGTGAAAGTAGAACCAAAACTTTTAAGAGAGAAGCAGCGCAGAGAACGAGAGAGGTGCGCGAGCAGGCGTTACTTTCTGCATATCATCGTCAAACTTATCTGTTAAAATAGCTACCTTTTTTTAATTAATTTTTGTTAAATGTTAAAATAAATGTGAAGTAAGACAAACGTCTTGGACCCCTTGTTGTCTCCCACAAATTATGGGGGCTCGGCCGCGATCGATAAAATTTCGATTTTGAACCAAAGTCTGGACAATGAACAAAAGCGTCCGTGAAGGAGACGCTCCGCCATTTGGAAACTTCGTTCAACCTGTGTAGAGGTTTGAACTCAGCATGAATACTCCGCCTGTGTAGAGGCCCGGATTTGGAAACTTCGTTCAACCTGTGTAGAGGTTTGAACTCAGCATAAATATTCTGCCTGTGTAGAGGTTGGAACTGTTGAATAAAATAACCTGTGTAGAGGTGTATTTTTCAACGAACCCTCAAAATTCCGCCTGTGTAGAGGTTGGAACTAAGTGTGAATAATCCGCCTGTGTAGAGGCCGGAACTACAATTTCAAGATATAACCTGCGAAGAGGTGTCAATTCGAACAATTTCAACTATATTACCTGCGAAGAGGCGAAATCAGTGGAATCGAAGTTTTTCTTCAATTATTGGATACATCGTACGTGCGAGCAACAAGGGAGCTAGAAAAAAAGGTAGGATCTTTCCATATTTTTATAAAATGTATAAAAACGCTCTTAAAGAGGATCTCATAAGAGTTGTTGAGGATCTAGATGGTACTGTGGAGAGTACGGACACCATAGTTAAACTAAAGACTAAAATTGAGAACAGTAGTACATTTGAAAGTGAACCAGATTTCGTTAAAACTTTAATTCAAAACTGTATAGATGAGAGGGTATCGCGAAACGAAAGAGAGGTAACTTTAGAAAAACAGAAAATTGAGCTCGCGAAACTTCAGTTAGCAAAATTAGAAAAAGAAGTCGAACTTCAAAGGGTTAAAAATAAAGCATTAAGTTTAAATCCTGCAGCTAAAGTCGAAGAGAAACAGTTCAAAACTTTAAATAAGGAAACCGCAACTCATATTAGCATTCGAGAAGCAGAAGATTGGTTTAGGTCTATTGATTTAGCTAAAGAGTGTGATATTTATATTTCATCTAGAAGCGGATCACATAAAGAAATTCCTATTACTTATGGATATACCCAAGACCCCTTTAAAAATAGATCACAAAACTTTAAACCAAAGATTAAAGAGAACTATCCCCAATATCTTGAAAGATAAAATAAAAATTGCTTTATATGCGGTGATTCATCTCATTGCGCAAGAGACTGTGAGAAGCGTTTTAAACCTAAAGAATCTAACGACCACATCCATAATAGAATAAACGTGAATACTTTGAAAGTCGAGAGCGAAAAACAAAATAGCGATGAATTTGCACAACTACAATACGTAAACATTTTTGTGGAAAATCAGCCCGTAACAGCCTTGATCGATTCAGGTTGCCAGATCCCAGTTTTAAATTCCTCACTAATTAGAGTGCAAACACCTTCCGAAGAAATAACAACATTAAGTTCATGTTTTGGCGAACAGCGAATGGTAGAAGTTAAACCCATAAATATTTCTCTTGATCAACACTCTCCCGGTCTAAGTGTTCGAACGGCAATATCACCGACCTTGACCGAAGAATTTATTATACATCCCAGAGTATATGCTGAAGTAAAGAAACTAGGCCACGCAAAGAGCGATGTTTTATTGAGTGAAAGTGGATCCTCTTTGGGTGTTCATTTTAATTCAAATGTTTCTGTTTCAAATGTGATAGAAAACTCTAGTTATGATTTGCCACATGTTAAAAACTTTAATACTAGAAATGATTTGAGTTCTCTAATTAAGGATTATAAATGTAATAAAATTAAGAGTACTAAGTTAAAATTGAGTATTATAAGAGAAAAATGTTCTGATATAGTATTGTGTAAGAAAGTAAATGGTGCCATGAAAACGAGTTCCGTGGACTTCAACTCCCAGCAACCCAACCCTTTACCTATGAAGAGTAAACAACGTCGGTTTACAATGCTCCGGAAAATCTTCCAGCCCTGGCAGTGGAAACGGAGGAAAAAGAGAAATCGTTTTGAACAGACGTCCAGAACTCTAGAGAGGAAAATATCGATGCGTTCAACCAAAGATCAACTTGTTAAAAAAGACGTTCTTATGCCTGTGAAACACAATGTGTGTTTTCCTGTGAAAACTTCCGGATGTCGAAGAGGTGCCTTCACATGATGGAGAAACTGTTTAGTTCAGCAGAATTATGATATGTTAAATCTTTGTATATTTGTCGTATAGTGTCCTTGTCTGTTCCGTCTTTTTTTTGTATGTTTCAGATTCTCCTCTGGTCTCCATGGAAGTACCGCTGCGGACAGCGTACAGTCAGGCTGGCTGATTGTGGCAGCCAAAGCTAGGCAGTCTTCGCGCGCAGGCGCAGCTAAGTGAAACAAAAACTGAAACTGTGGAAACTTTTGAACTAGTGAAAGTAGAACCAAAACTTTTAAGAGAGAAGCAGCGCAGAGAACGAGAGAGGTGCGCGAGCAGGCGTTACCTTCTGCATATCATCGTCAAACTTATCTGTTAAAATAGCTACCTTTTTTTAATTAATTTTTGTTAAATGTTAAAATAAATGTGAAGTAAGACAAACGTCTTGGACCCCTTGTTGTCACACACACACACACACACACACACACACACACATATATATATATATATATATATATATATATATTAAAACTAAAATTCTCTCTTTTTTCAAAAATATTACTACTTAAATTTTGATCTATAAATCACAGAAATTCTGTTGTAAGTTGGTTATTGTTAATTTTTTTAATAATGTTTAAATAAGTAGAGGAAAAAAGTATTTTTAGGTATATAAATTTACTATTTTTACCAAAAAGGATTAGATAATCAATATGCTTACATAAATAAAAATCGTTATAATTATGTTATTTTTCATAAGAATGTAAACATAAATTAGTTAAACGATTGCTATTAAGTCCATCTTATGGTAAGCCAATGTAATCTGTTCATATATATTACCATTATAATTAATATATATAATTTTCTTTAAAACTAAGTTAATTAGAGTGTTATAATATTGAAAATCTAACATTATTTAGATCATAATTGTCATAAATTTGTGAAAGAACCTTTTTTTTTTATTTTATCCTTAATATATATTGAGCTAAATCCATTTTCAAAATTATAGCTACGTGCAGAATAATTTTTTTTTGTCTTTTAAATAATTTATAAGATTCTTATTTTTTCTAATAATAGCAATAACTTTGAGATTAGCAATAATATTTTGTAAAACAGATGATAATAATTTACTATAAATAGAATTAAAAGTTTTAAAACCATTAGTAATATTCGAAATTTAAAAGGTATTTTATGAATTTTTTAAGGATAAAAAATTTGTGGAAACTTAACATCTGTGTTAGATATACAATGCAAATAATTGTTTTTTGAAGTCAAAATACTATGATTAATTCCTTAATTACAAAGCTCAGTTTTATGAAAATAGTAACTGTTTTGAAAATGCTTATCCACATAATGTTTTAATAATATTTGCATATAATACCCTAGGAGTCTTTTATTAACAATAAAGAAATATTTCTAGAAGTCTCTAATCATATTTTAAATAGCTTTGTAAGTAACATCGTATACAATCTCAGCTTTATAATTTAATTTCACAAGATCTTTGCAAAGTATATAAATACAATACTTTATGAAAATTTACAATATTAAGATATATTCAACAGCAGATTCTCCTGTAAACTTATTTAATGCTGTAATCATCTGTTGTTTAATAATATTAGATATATAATTTAAGGCCTGTATCTTTAAAAAGCTTTTTAATTATATTTTAATACGTTAAAGCAGGGCTTCTCTCAAATTTTTAGTATTTGCGACCCAATTTTCAATTATAGTTTTCATCGCAACCCCCATACAATAACAATGGAGTGAATGCAATAAAAATTTACTTTGACGCTAAAACTACAATACAACTTTAATTATAAACCATAAACGGGATCAAGATAAGTATTAAATTTTATATATGACAAACCATGGGAGGTTTTAGTAATTATTAAACTTGTTTTTAATTTTTTATTGATAAATTAACTATCAGAAACATTATGCTGAACTGATACATTTATAAGTATATTATATATTAGTGTAAATGTGCATTTAATTTTCATTATGTCAGAATGTGTATTTTTTTTGCTTCCTTTCAGTAAATTAATACTTATTTTAAATCTTTTACTTTCGACTTTTCAATATGCTCGCGTCTACCACATGGGGATATCCCGCCTTTTAGGGGGCACACCTTACAGTTTGAGAAGCGCTGGGTTAAAGGAACAAATGCTTAGAAAAGATATTAGCAAAATTATGCATTGAATTTAAAAGTAATGATTAAAAGGGGTCACAGGGGTGTTAAATTTCTCTGGAGGTCTGAAAATATAAACAATTTTCAAACAGATATAATTTCTTTGAATTTAAGTTAAATAATTCGAATCTTTTACACATTACTTATAAAGGAATGGGGCTTCAGAAAAGTATACAATGTTTAAAATATAATCATAATTTTAAAAATTATAAGCATATGAAAATCAGAAACTTTTCTATAAGAAATATTTATTAAGTTTTACGTCGCGCATGCTATTTTCTAAAAGAGTAGGTTTAATTACTAGCTATATAAGTTAATTTATAAAGACAAATGTATTTCTAATACTTTGTAGCTACTTTAATATAAATAGAATAATAACTTACATATTTTAATAAATAAAAAAGATGCATTTTTAAAAAATATTTAAAAAATTGCAATATTTTACAAATATTTTGAAATACAAAAGATATATAATGCTAAAATTAGGTAGGGTTTAAAGAGTATGATGCATTGTATAATTCTATAAAGTTTTATACATCAGAGGCTAACATTTTAGAAAATAGCGTGCGCAAAGCAAAAAATACTTAATATTTATTATATAATATTCATATGCTTATGACTTTTTAAATTATTATCAGATTTTAATAATTTTATACTTTTCTGAAGCCCCATTCTATTTTAAATAATACGTAAAAGATTTAAATCATTTAATTTAAATTTAAAAGAATTATACGCGTTTGAAAATCGTTTATATTTTCAGACCTCTAGTGAAATTTAACACCACTGAGACCCCTTGGAGTAACAAGAGTGTTGACAAATCTGAAGAAATTCAGTTTAAAAAACCGGACAATTTAACCTATAAAAACCAAAGTTACCCAATATTTTTGATTTCTTCTCCGAAACTATTTTTTTATTTTAATAAAACTTACTAGAAAAAAATGTTGAATTTATGTAGAAGAAATTTTTTTGAAAATTTTTTTTTGAAAATTTTTTTAAACTTTATTTTTAACTCCTTAATGGTGGTTTCTTTTCGACAAAAACCAACCGAAATAATTATTTTACATATTACCTTATTTTTTGGTGGAAGAAAACAATTTAATTTGTATTCATACTTTACATGAATACAATTTTTTGTATTCATACTTTAATTCTCATGCAAGTATTATGGTGCAAAAAAAAAACCCCTTAAAACCAACAAAACAATGTCAAAGCTTGCAAAAGTTTACCCTAAAAGTCCTATTATATACGATACTAAGCAAAACATGGTGCTCTACTCAGATAACAAAATTGCGCAAAATAAAATTGGTCTAAGCCAGTGCTTCTCAAACTTTCAATATTTATGACCCAATATTCAATCATAATTTTCATCGCGCCCCCACCATACAATAACAATGTATTGAATTCATCAAAACGATACTTTGACGCTAAAGCTACAATACGACTTTACCCTCTTAAGTGCTCAGCCAAAGCGTTAATTTCCCCGGACGTATATATACGTCTTTCCGAAGTACGATTTTCCATGGGTGCCCTGCTATCCATAAAATTATTCCGAATGCTTTGGAATACAATAAAAGGACCTTGACAGTGTATGCAAAGGATTTACTTATTTTAGAAAAGATTTTATTTATTCCTTTACATCCCCATGCATCACATACGGGCACTTATGCGGAAATTGTGGCTTTGGTGAGTGAATCGCGTAACTTTTAATCGGCAGTTAAGGGTTTCATTATAAAAACCGTACAAATTATCAAGATAAGTGTTAATTTTTGTGTATAATTTAAAATATGACAATCTCATGGGGTCACTTGTTATTAACTTAGTATTGTTAAATTAATTTTAAAATACATTGTGTAGTACTGATACATTTGTAAGTGTATTATATCTGTGCATATGAGTATTTTATATTTTACTATGTCAGAATATTTTGTTTGTTTACTCTCAGTTGATTGTTTTTTTAAATAATCTTTTGCTTTATATTTTTCAATATGTTCGCGACCCCCTCGAAAAGTTATCTCGCCCCTCAGGGAGGCACGCCTCACAGTTTGAGAAACTCTGGTATAAGATGTTTTTCCACGGCCTACTTCAAGTTTTACATAAAAATGTCCATTTATGAGTACTATCTTGAAAAATGGGTTAATATACTTAGCACGTGCCCCAACAACCCACGTGTTCATGTCTATTTTAGTAATGAAGTTCTTAGAACCATCCGAATTGCCCCGAGGCAGGTTTACCTAATGGTATTACTCAAATGTTACTTATACGCTAAGAGGGCATTTAAAATTTATAGATATATAAAAAAAAACGAAAGGAAAAGATACGTATGAAAATAGAACATTTAATGATCACACTGCTTATTACTTAAAACATAAATGAGCTTCATAGCATCTACTTCTAAAAGCGAACATTGAAACGTCTATAGTCACATTTATCCACTATCTGCCAATTTCTCAACTCGCAGTGTTCGATTCGAGATCCAGGACTGCCTTGATGTTGTAGCCACATCGCCCTAAATAAAAAAAAAAGTAAATACTTTTGATAAACAAATTGTAATTTAACTATCGATGTATTCCAGTATTTAATTTTCAAAACCTTTTAATTTTCCCTTGATTTCAAAACTTTGTATATTAAAAATTATAAAAAAGCTCTTCGAGAAAATAATGAACAAGAATATTATAAAGAATTTGTTCTTTTAATTTCACAATATTTTAATCGTTTAAATATAATTAAAGATGCCTTGAATTTTTTACTTTTCTGTGCTAGTAGTTAATGGACTAACTGTGCAGATGATAAGACAAAATACAAATATTAAAGGATTTCTTTCTTAAAATTAAACAAAGAGTAAAATGACAGTAAATAATCCAAAGCATATATAATGAAATTTCAATCGAAAAAATTTTATTTAAAGCAACTTAAAAAATTTAGGAATCGTAAACATTGAAAAATAAAAAAAAAATATGATAGTAGAAGTTCATCATAAAAAAGTATATATTATCAATTGATCTATGAATAAACATGTGGTGCAATTAATAATTACATACGATAACACTAAGTTATCTTTGTGATTATATACTCCACTATAGTAAATTAAGTGATCCAGTATCATCAGAATGTTTCATGACATTCAAAAGTGCCGAAATATGCCATAAGTCCTGATACAAAATTTGAGATCCTCTGCCGTGATTCAGACACAGCACAGATTTTAAATTTCATTATTGGAAATCATCTGCAGTTTATTTTAAGAAATTGTAGTCCTTTACAGATGTTGTTCTAAATTTGTGAAAACTTTTAACGCATCAAACAAAGCGTGCAGCAGATATTCCTCTGCATAAAAAAGCCTGTCGGAGTTTTCACGGCTCTTAACCATTTAGGCATCAAAAGGTTATTCATTCATGGAACAATTCGGAGGTTTTCTGAGACCAACAGTAGTTCAGACCATACTAGAAGTGATCGTCCACGTTTGGTGAGAACACCCGCTCTCGTCAAAATAGAGAAAATTCGTCGAAATTCTTGTGGAGAGAATGCTCTTCTTTCTTGCCAGAAAAATGCGCCTAAAAGAAAAACGAGTCGGATAGAAAGCGAAGACCTTAGACTAAGAGGTTATCGAGGAATGACTGGTCATTTTCTTACAAAGGAATTAAAGTACTAAAGGTACGTTAAAGCAAATGCACTGCAGTGGAGGTTCTCTCATAATAATAATCACAGACGAATTCTATTTACCGAGAAGAAAATTTTTGATGTTAAAGAATCTTTTATCCACCAGAATGACTGTATATTCTATGAGTGCCCAAAAAGCTAAAGAAAAGAAAAATACGTGATGAGTATTTATAATCCGGTTTCCTTGATAGTTCGATTTGGTGAGAGATACGAGAAGGCGTCTCAGAGATTCCTTATTGAAACCAAAGGGGTGAAAAACACGTAAAAAATGTATCAAGACACTATCTTAGAACCAATAGTTAAACCCCTGAATGTAAACCTGTTCAATGTAAACGTCTGTACTTTTTTCAACAAGGCTCTGCTTCTGTTCTTCGAGTCGAGGACGACCCGGTTATTGGTTGGGCTGTTCCCAGGTTGTTGAAAGAGAGTGTGCCAGACTTCATAAAACACAAAGATTGCCCTTTCATCAGTCCGGATTTAATCCACTCGATTCAGTGGCGTAACGGAGAACATTAGGGTCCCCCTGAAAAGTCAGATTTTGTGCCCCAAGCTAGATCTTACAAAGGGTGCGTACTAGGCGTCGGTCAGACTTTGGGTCCCTTACAGTCTTGCTCCTCCCCGCAATGCGAGGGTTGGGGGGATGTACGTTACGCCACTGACTCGACTCTAAATTGTAGTCAGTATTGAAGACAAAGGCGTGCCAAACACGGTGTCTCAATCAGAGCTGTCTTAAGCGTTCTTTAAGAAAAAAAGAGTAATGGAAATACCCATGGTGGTATTGCGGGCCTTGATAGATGATTGGCCAAAAAGACTAAAAGCCCGCGTGAAGCCAGAAGGGGATAAATTTGAATAAAAGGTGCAATATGTAAAATTTAAAAATAAAATAAAACTTTAAGAAAATTTAATTTTAAATTTGAAACAAAGCTTGTTAACTTTAGCTCCTTTATAGTTAGTTGTATCAGAATTTGTGGTACTACTATGCACATTCATAATTTCACGGGTTTTTTCCTGAATATAAACGATACACATTCTAATAAATAGTTATATGCAAAATAATTGATGAAAATTCCTTAGATAGAATGAAACATTCAGCAGTGAATCCTTTATTTCTAACAAAAAGGGAACAAATTAAAAAGAATAGAAAATAACTTACATTTCATCTACATTTCCTTTCTCACCCTCAATAACTCCCAAAACTGTACCGTAAGGGGAAGGTTTAGTCCATCCTTTCAAATCAAAGCGGTCACACATTTCCTTACAATACTAAAGAATGAAAAATCAAACATAAGTAGAACAGATCAAAAGAATTACCACAAATGTTATTCAGTTTTTTTCCTTTTTTGCAGTTTACAGTACACTTAAATCTTCTTTTTGGTAATACAGCCAGAGTTATACGGTCTTCAAGTTTGGCTCTATTTAGCTTAAGTTTTTTCGTAAACAATAGGGATATACTTGAAAATTAATATTACTCATATAATTATTTAACGTACAGTTAATAAATACCAACTGTTATTATCTAAAATAAGTGAAATTTTTAATGTGCTGCTTTTTTTAAAATCAAAAGAACCAAAAACTAAGTGAGTATAAGGAGATCAATTTCTCAAAATTATTAAAGATGTAATAGGAAAAGGTAATTTTACTAATTAATGTTTCTAAATTTAAAAGTTATAATTTGCTAAAAATTTTCTTGAAGTCTATTTTCAATTCCAAAATGTATTGTTTTGTTATTTAAACATTAAATTTTCACGAAAGTAAAAGCCATTCACTATCTGAATGGCTAGTATATATGAAGAATGCAAAAATACAAAAACTGTTAAGAAATACAAATAAATATAACTTACCTTTGAAAAATGGACGCCTGAAAAAGAGAAAAAAAAACAGTTAAAGCTATTGAAATAATTTTCTATATTTTTATATTAAAATACAATTATTTAAAATTTTGTTATAAATTGGTATCAGTTTACAAATCCTAACATTATGACAAAGGGGTCAGGCACATGCATTTCCTAAAAAATATCGATATTCACTTTTATGTTTTCTTAAAGTTAAAATGTTTTTGTTTAAAAGAAGGGTGGATATATATATATATATATATATATATGAAAGAAATATATTATATGTCAAAAACAAGAAATAATAGATAATGAACGATAAACTAGAAATACATTATTTTTTTTGAACATGAAAAACAAAATTATAGAGAAATAAAGAAGTTTCAAAAAAAACCATATGTTTGACCATGTATAAGCAATTTCGGATGACGACCGAAAAAGTAGAGGTTAAACAGTTTGCAAAAGGTGCCAACCTACCCCTTTGCAGATTTTAAAAGCAAAAGTTGAGAAAAAAAATTATATGATGGAAAAACCAGTGGCGTAATGTAAAACCAATCACTACTATTATGTAACAAAGGGGCTCCCAAACTCTTAATGCAGAAAAATCACAAAATAATTATTGGGGGAAAAATACTAGAACAATTACATAAGAAAGGTATCTTTCAAAAATAATACGTTAACAAAATTTCCCTCACAAAGTGGTTGAAGAACAAGCATCTGCCATTAATGAAAGACAATTATTCACAAAAAAATTAAAAAACATAAACACATATTTTGAGCTATTTAAACCAGCCAGCAAATATCAGTATGAATGACGACAATCAAATATGGTAAAATTTGAATTATTGATTGTCAAAAATAAAAATAATGGCTCTAATTTAGAATAATTGTCAGAAAATGTATAAGATATTTAAGAATGATGTGGAAAAACAGAATGATATGAATGTTATGATATAAACACAGGGTCTGACTTTGAAAACCTTGTAGACGTAGAGTGCCAAATCAAGTCTACCAATATGATCGAAGGTGCCATACAGTAAGAAATATTTGAAATAATTTGATTCCTTCGGTAATACATGCAGATTTAGGGAACGGAGATTAAAAAAAAAACAGATTTAGTTTATAGTTATATATATTAATTATGCATCATTTAATGATTTTTATTAACATCCGAATATATTTCTTTTGTATATTTGCCATTTGTGAAAGGTATGTCTTTGGCAGCTACACATTGAGCAATTACTAATCTACATTCGATAGCTTTAACTACTTTTCTTACCAGCATTCTTAAATGTGGACTGATGTTTAGTTTGAAAATGTATTTGCGCACTTGACGTACTACATACGACGCTGTCGCAATATAACATTACAATCTCTTTATTGTAAGAATCCAAATTCATTTACTCAAGAATCTTCAAAACTGAGAACATTTTTTAGTGGCCATTTGAATTAAATATGTAAGTATGAGAATTATCACACTAATTAACCAAATAAAATATAAGCTTTCCCAATAAAACTGAGAAGGTGTCGTAAAAATTAAAAGTGGCATACAGCGCACGATATGCATCAAATTAAATTTGACTTTTGACTGAAATTATGTTCAATACTTGTGCTAGAGAAAATGCGTGGGGCACAGAAAGAAGAGTTAAGGCAATTTAACTTTGTGATAACTGTAAAGTGGTGTAGAGTGCCACTGAGAATGGTGCCCCGTGCCACAGGTTATCGACCTCTGTTACAGAAATAATGGAATAAAATGGGTTGATTGATTGATTGAATATTAACGTCGCACTGTTCAGCTACACGAGGGCTTTTGGCGACGGACCACGTAATTTTGAACCATGGTCAAGTGACGTGGACGACACCTGAGCTGGTACCCCCCTCTCCTAACTACCACACCACACCAATGGAAGGACGTTTCAGCTCTCGACAGATTTAACGTGCATCGCTGCACTACACGGCGGGTCTTTAGTGGTACTGGGCTCGAACCCGTGACAAAGCAAGCGACGGTCCGATACCTATGCCACTCGGCTACCGCGGCCGGAATAAAATGGGAAAGCAAACATTGATTGAAAAATACATTAGAATTTAGTAAAATAGTAATATGTTTGTATAATTCAAATTTGTTACTAAGAATTTATCTACATGTGCTTTTATAATTTTCTTATAATCATAAAAATTCCGTGATTTTTCTGTTTGATTTTGCCATCATATAACTTAGTGAATTTTATAAGCGAAGCAAACATTTCTAAAAACATGTGATCAATTTTTTTTTTGAAAAATCTCAAATTAAAAAGTATATGTATTTAATCATAACTTTCCAACTTTAAAGCGAAGCGAGGGGAAACAAATCCGTAAAGACATAAAAGGGAAACAAAATTTTAAAAATCACCCTTTTTTATTTTTATACTTGCTAGAGTACCTACTCTTCAAAAAAAGTGGGGATATTTAAAATAAAACTCAACTAAACATCAAGCATAAAATTTTAATATTAAGATCTCAGAAAAACTCAATGAAGTTGGAATTTATGTCTTGTGGAGTAATATGTATCAGAACTATCAGAAACGATAGAAGAAATCTTTCGCGGAAATAAAAAGAAAAATAGGTAGTGAGGCCGAAAATCTCTCACCGACTGTGTAATTAAGTACTTTCATAAAATCCTCTAAGTAATATTTTTCCTCGTTCGTTGTTCAAGTAGTGCTAATTGTCCGTATCATTCCGTAAAACGCTTGAATATATCGTCGTTTGGGTGATAAATTTCCTCATGTAAAGATTTTTTTTTAAAAAATTAATCAGGAATTAATGCTTTTTAGAGCTATTTTTAAAAAGTAGCCTATATTATGTAATCAGTTTACTCGCCCGATGCAAAGTTAACCTTCTTAAAAAAAAAAAACTGCGATCCCTCAAATGGTGCAAGAATTGTAAATTCTGTAATGTTTCCTTTGAGAATTAGGCAGAAAAATAGCTTTAACGTCGCCCAGCCAGTATGGTGGCTATGACCCTCGGCTTGTAACCGAGTGGGTTCGGGTTCGAATCCCGAGTAAGACATGGTTGTATCTTCTTCGGGAAAGAAGTCGGTGTTTCGCCTGTAATGGATTCCCGTCTCAAAAGGAAAACAGTGCACCTTTTCTTGTTATATGCCGGAATCATCATCTGTAATAAATGTGTATATTATTCTGTTGTATGGTATGCTTTCTGTTCTTCACTTGTATTTCATATGTTCCCAGGATAAAAAAAACACACAACAATAGCTTTACATTGAATAAAAACATCTAACAAAAAGAATTTGTTCTAGGTGCACCCCACTACCACTCACAGTTTTAGTGTACTAAATTTCGTACATATGGGTCTTTGTGCTTTGCCATCCACGTAAACCCACTTACTAATCCTCACACACACAGAACTCTTCTTTTATTAATCTAATAATTTTATATATATAAATCTAAATTAATAAAACATTGTTGCATTATTCCGCTATATTATTTTGATTATTTATTCAAGTAAAGCTGATTGGTCTGTGCCGAGCTCAGACTCATGGTGACGAAATGTACCGAACTGAGTCGATTTCCACAAAACCTGTTCTTAACGGATATCTACTAAATAAAGGAAACATGTTTAATGAATTTCAAGTCTGTATGTCTCTAATTCAAGTAAAGAATTTTTTTGGTCTATCATGCCTCCGTGACCCCTGAGGAGTCGATTCCCGCAAAATAAATTCTTAGTGGATATCTACTCAACAAAAGAAACATGTTTGTCAAATTTCACATTTGTAAATACAATTGCTGAAAAACGGCTACCCCCGTAACCTCCGCAAACCCCCTTGAGAATCAATTTCCACAAAACACGTCTTTAGCTGATCTCTACTCAATGAAAGAAATCTGTTTACCAAATCTCAAGTCTGTGGGTGTAATAGTTAAAAAACCGGAACTTTTGTGTATAACGCCCCTGAAACCCCATTTGGAGCCGATTTTCGAGAAACCTGTTCCCTTAGCAGATCTCTACTTAGCAAAATTTCAAACCTGTAGATCCAGTAGTTTCGAAGATCTTATGATGAGTGGATGAATCGCTTTTCTTCTGTATATATATAGGTTAGAGAAAACGTATAATATTGTCGTCCAACGATTTCTTTCTCAGAACAAGTTTAATTTATTTTCAATAAAATTTTGAAGTCAATATTGAATAAATAGTGGTTATATTTATAAAAGATATTCTGATGAAACATCCCCTATGCACTTATTAATTTTCTCACTTTATGTCCCGTACGCTTGTAAGAAATATACTACTAAGTCAGCTTCAAAATGTTCACATACATTAAAGAACGATGTGTGACAACAAGTTTCTAACACAAAACTGTATAAAAAAAGGCGACATGCATCAACTTTTTTAGTTAGCTCTTATTTTTTCATCATCTTGAGACACATGATCCTTATCATCAGTAAAGTTGGTTAAAAAGTGATCCACATTACTCATTTTTTACAGAAGCTAGTGGATTTCAAACAGCTAGATACAGCGTTTAACCTTTTGACTTCTATACGGATCTCGTAACATTTCTACGTTCTAGTTTTCATAATGATTATATATATATATATATATATATATATATATATATATATATATATATATATATATATATATATATATAGCTTTCAGTCAAACACATTGGAGAAAAAAAAAGAAATATCGTTTGTTGAGAATGTTCCATTTTTCTTAGGATTTTTTCCAAAGAGATATCACACATTTACAATACTTTACACTTACGACAATATTAACTGGAATAGCCAGATTCAGCTAAGTATTCCTCGAGAACTTTTTTATAGTAGGTTTATGAACCCCAAAAAGAGGTACTTTTAAAAACTAAAACAAACTCAATATTTTTCTTATATAATTTATTTTTGAGATATTCTTAAGAACTGAATAATTTCTCTTGAAGTAATGTATTTCTTAAAAAGAATATTTCGAAGATGTACTTTAATGTTTGACTTATTTAAAAATATATGTCAAAATTAATATATAAACTTATTACTAAGAACTAATAAAAGAAAAATTAATAATCTGTAAACGTTACTTTGGCAATAAATTCCTGCAACGATTGTGGCTTTTAAATTTGATAACAAATTACGTAGACATTGAAAATTCATGTGAGTTTTATTCCCGAGAGAATAAATAACTATTAATATTGCGTATATTAAAATGTTTTTGCGATTATGATCCAAAGAAAGTTTTTAAAAGGTCTATTTTCATTAAATTATGCATCTATATTTTCAAACAGTAAACTAATTTTCATTTCTCATTAACAGCGCTGTATATTTTGCATAAGGGAATGCATAAGGAAGTATTTAAATTATAAAATTAACTAGTATTAAAAGCAAGAATATTCAGCTAATAGATTATTAATTGCAGTAAATAATTACTAGCTTCTTAAGCAAGAATCGTTCTCTGTTTGCTTATCTATAAGACAAAACCTCTAGAGAAATCAATCAGTGAATAAACTAACATAAAATTTTAAAATTTCCAATAATTATTCTTCTATTCATTAAAGTAATAGTCAACTATAAATGTTAAGTAACTTTTACAATTGTATAAAATTTTTGGGTCATTTTTTTATGAGAAAAGGATATTTATGAATAAATTATCAGAAATAAATACTTTTTCAGTAATTCATATCAAATTACATTTAATTTTTCTTCCTGATTTTCAAACTGAGGAGCGTTACAATGTATCTTTAATTGTAATATTTAAATAGTTGTTTGTAAGATTGATTTTATAGATTGTTTATATATGCCCTTTGTATTAAAAGAAAAATGCATTTCTAAGCAAAAAGAAATATCTTGTATCGATTTAGAGAATTTTTTGAGCTTGATATATTTAACAGTTTTTTAATGAAATCTTGAAATTATTTTAGTAACATAAAAATTTCGTTAGAAAACTAAAGAAAATTTTTAAAATATTATTAATTAGAGTTATTTTATAGATATTTTTTTTACCCTGAAGTTTTTCTTCTAGTGTTTAAAATTAATCTTTGATATTACTCGCATTTCTGTGTGAAAATATCATAATACAAAAACTATTAAAGAAACAAAAGGAATCATTCTCATGAAATTTAGAGGATCATTAGATTTATTTGAATTTTTTTCTAGAATAGTACATATTTCAAATTAAGAGGACATGGTATGGTTTATATAAAAAAATATTTGATCTAATGGTTTTCACAAATTTTTGGGTTGCCCCCAATTATGTGAAACACAGGCAGATTTTGTTCTCAAAATACTTCAATAAAACTAACCATTCAATTTTTTTAGGAAAAATTTAAAAATTCATGAAATGATTTTAAAATGCTACTCTTCTGCTACAATAATTGACTAAAATTAAATTTCATGTGTGCACAAGTGCGTCGAACTATGTATAACAAACGTTACAATGGGTTTTGGGATAACATGATTGTAGTATTCGTAAAATACTTTTGATTAAAATGCGTTTTTGGACTTGAATTTTTCTTAAGATACAGTAAATATAGACACCTATTTTAGAACACTTATGAAAAACATACAACAGAAACTGATGTAGTAAAACCTCCTATTTCATAAAACATAAATGACCCAAAGATCCAAAATTCATCTTACCTTGAACTCCACCGAATACTTCGAACTCGACATGTACCAAAACCGGACCCCCGGCTCTTTGTTGTGGTGCTTGGATGCAAGATGTCATTGTCTTCTGTGGCCAACTGATGCTCGAATGAGAAAAGAACTGTAGTGGAAGTCGGACTTTGTCGACAATGTTAAAAATAAACAGATGAATTTGCTATCGCAGCATAGAGTACGATTTAGGTCACGATCCTTTCTAATGAAAATAAAAGCACTGGCTTGTTCTACTGCTCTATCTCAGGTGAATGCTTTGTAGCGCTTAATTAGTGACTTTCTCAGGGTGAAACTGTTGGGGAATCTCCTTGGAAAGGCCACTTTAAACAACATGTTTGTAAATGACAACAATACCTAGTTTTTTAAAGGATGAAATCTTTGTACAATTTACGGAGAAATCTACCAGAACTCATCTCTCCCCAAAAATTTAAGTTATTACTTACAAGAAATGGTTCTCAGGGGTGTTAATTCTGTCTTGAGAGCTGAAAATATAATCAATTTTCGACTAGATATAATTCTTTTAGGTTAAAATTAAATCATTCAATTTTTTTACACATTTTTATAAAGGAATAAGGTTTTAAAAAAAAGTGTAAAATGTTTAAAATATAATTATAATTTTAAAAGCTATAATACATGAAAATAAGAATTATTTCTGTAAGAAATATAAGTGTTGCGCATGATATTTTCTAAAATAGTAGCTTTTAGCTTTTTAGAATAACTTTGTAGAATTATATAAAAAAAATACGGATCATACTGTTTAAACTCTACCTAATTTTAGTCTCATTTTTTCCCTTTTTTTAATGCAAATTTTGAAAAATATTAAAATTTTTAAAAAAATATAAAAAATTACATTTTTTATATTTTTTAAAAAAAATTACTTATTGTGTTCTTTGTATAAAACTGCTACAATGTAATACGGATATATTTGACTTTATAAATCAACTTATTGGTAGAAATTGGAGCTACTATTTTAGAAAATATCATGCGCAATGTAAATCTTACTTGATATTTTTCATACAAATGTTTCGTATTTTTTCATGTGCTTATAATTTTTAAAACTATAATTATATTTCAAAATTTTACATTTTTTGAAACCTCATTCTCTCGTAAAAATGTGTAAAAGAATCGAATTATTTAGTTTCAATTTCAAAGAATTGTATCTTGTTGAAAATTGTTTATATTTTCAGCTCTCGAAAGAAAATTAACACCCCTGAGACCTCTTAAGTCTTCAAATTTAGATGATATATTTGGGTATATTAAAACATGTTAGAAAACTGTATTAATTAAATCAAAAATTAAGATCCTGCGATTGTTAGTCTTTATTAAATTAACAGATTGGTTGCATTTTGATAATAATTAGGAATTTGTTAGTAACTTTAAATGTCTTCTTGAGAGATTTTATGCCTTTATATCAAGGGAATTTCAATAATAAAATTATTAGCAACACACATAACTTGTTAGTAACAAAAATAATCCCGTAAAATTAATAAAACTCATGAGAGGACCATAAAGAATTTAAGTTAATTTTTTATGTAAACGTGTATTGCTTATGTCTATATTAAATTATTACAGAGAAAAAGAGAGATCGCAAAAAACATATGAAGGCCATTTTAATTCTCGAAGTTGTATTGAAATGGCAATTATTTCATTTTTTTGCACGATTTTGAAAGTAGAAAACCATTTATAAAAAAAATTTATTTATAGACATAGATATAGGTATATGTTTCGTTTCTATATACAGATGTAGGACATGCTTTATCTATCACAAAAATAACTTCGTGCATTTTCAAATATACTTATTCATATTTTTTATTGATAAAATAAAAAAGGAGTTTGAAAAATACTTTTTATTATAATTTTTTTCTTTAATAATTTTATATGTGGTCTAGTTATAGCTGCACTTGATTCCACTACATTTTCAGGCAAAATATTAAAATGATTACTAAATAAGTATAATTAAATAAACAAAGTCCAGGATGTAAAAACAAAGTTTTTTGTTTACATTCTGGAAATATAAAAATGGTGTAAAAAGATTTTTTTAAGAAGTCTCTAAAGAAAGACTTCTTAAAGTTGCATATATTTCTTAGGCCACCCTAAAATCAGTGAAAATCCATAGGATTTAAACATAATTCTAGAAGATGTATCGGGGGAAAAAACGCTAAATAAAAAAAAAGAGAAAAAAAATGAATTCATTTGCTTTCAATGACTTTCCCCGTATGATATAAAATTGTAATAAATTATATTGGTATAAATTTCCAGCCTCTTTTTTTTTTTTTTGGGGGAGATGAGCATGATTCTGTGTATGTAAAAAGATTACCAAGATTTGTTCAAGTAATTTTGAAATGGATAAAATTGGAGAAAAATTATTTTTTGTTCTAATTTGAAATAAGTATAATTTTAAATGTACAGTTATTTAGTATAATCTTAAATTTACAGTTTATATTATAAGATATACACTACTATACTACTAGGACTGAAAAGTTCCCGGACTGCGCCTATAACTTAAAAAAACTTTTGCAGTACAGCAATTAAGCCAATATTTCTGTGTTGCTATGTGCTCTACTTTTTCTAAAGATGGTTTGACCCAAATCATGTGGTCGGTGGCTCGTTATCGTGCTATATTTTGCAGATGCGTGCACTTAGTAGCTGGCGCTAGAAAGAAATATCGTTCGTTGGGCAGAGAATTAATTTCAAATTTTGTATTCCCTCAGAAAAGAATCCTATGGAGATTTACAAAATGTTAATGTGTAAGACAGTGATACATAATACCGAACCGAAGCTGTTGAGTGGCATCAGTGATTCAGAGAAAGCAAGGAAAGTTTTGAATGTGACGAATACCTTGGTCGCTTACAAATATATCTCGCCCAGCTAAACAAGATCGAAAAAGTTCTTGCGATCGTACACTGGAGCAGACAGTAAACAATGCTGGAAACTGCTGAGTCAGAGGCCATATGTCAAAGGATTCTGGATAAGGATCTCAACGTGCATAAAATGTATCAATACATTATTCCCTCGCACGTTAACTGGAGACCAAAAGGAAATTCGAATGGGAATGGTGGGAGGTTTAATTTCGGCTGGGAACAAAGATCTTTCTCTGCTGGTTAGAATTGTTTCTGGAGACGATAAATTGTGTTTATGCGACCCATAATCCAAGAAAGCATAGGTAAGGTGGAAATCCCCCCAATCCCCACTTAAGCAGAAATTTCGCTGAGATCGCTCTAAATTGAAGGTCGTATTAGGAATGTTCTTCAATATCCAGGGCATTGAGTATTTATCTTGGGTTCTACGCAGACATCCTGCGTCGTTTGCGTGACTTGATCCAGAAAAAGACCAAAATTGTGAGCTGAGCATTCATAGGTGCATTTTCATAACAACGCTCTTGTTCACCGATAATTCCTCGTCTCCGATTTTCGATTTCAACTGTTACGTCACATCCTCCTTACTCACCCGATCTCGTCCCCTGCGACTTCAGACTGCTTTATGAACTGAAAATTAGTTTGCAGGTCATCGATTTGAACCTACAGATGAAGTGTAGAATGGCATTGCTATCTAAATTGAAGGATGTGGCTAAAAGTGAATTCCAGAAGTGTTTTGAAGACTTTTACAAGCGATGGCAAAAGTGTGTAATTGCGGAAGGACCTTATTTTGAAGGGAGGATGTGTTTTAGCATTCTAATTCACAATAATTTTTAAGTGATAGACTCAGTGAGGGAATTTTTAATCCTAGTAGTGTGTGCATATATATATATATATATATATATATATATATATATATATATATATATATATATATATATATATATATGCAATGTGTGTGCTCTTCATCATTATGTACTTGCATCATATATCTTATTTTTTTCAATCTAAAATAATTGGATATTCATATTGTATCGTATTATGATGTTCAGTTATTTACATAACGTACATTATGTATATTTAATTCTTATATGAGTTTCTGCAGATCGTGTCACGTTCATACAAGAATATTTTACAAAAATCCAAATTGATAAGTCAATCTGTTCAGAGTTAGAATTTTGTAAATTTAATTCATGGGATGACGCTGTAAAGTGAATCTCCAACAAAACACATCCTCGTTTTAGCATTGAAGAAAATTTTAGATGGAACTATAGCAGTATTGTTATTCGATTCGAATTAAAAAAAGAAATATTCATCAAAGAATTGAGTAAAAACCTTAGAACATCAAAAAAATTTAATCAATATTTTTCTTAAATTAAAAATCATAGAAAAATGAATATTACACTTTTATACAACACATGCATTGCAT
Source organism: Trichonephila clavipes (assembly GCA_019973935.1). Taxonomy (NCBI): domain Eukaryota; kingdom Metazoa; phylum Arthropoda; class Arachnida; order Araneae; family Nephilidae; genus Trichonephila; species Trichonephila clavipes. Next base: position 811,453 of record BMAU01018728.1, read on the forward strand.
GTTGAAAATGTATTTAAAATAACATAGAACTGGAACAGAAAATAGCATAACATTTATTTTAAAATAACATAGAACATTCTTTTGAATTTTTTTTCACAGAATTTTATTCTTTCAAATATATACTGTTAAGGCTCACTGAAGAATACCAAGTTCAACATTTGTATTTCATATACCTTGGATTTTTGAAACATAAAATGAGTTTTCATTTCATCACTTCAAGTGTGATGTCATCTGAAAAAGTATGAAACATGCTATAATGCATATTTTAATACCTAAGCAATTATTCAAAATTCAAGAAATTATTTACAGATGCTTTGTAACCATGTGTTGAAGATCGTCATTTGGACCGAAATATACAAACAAATGAACTAAGAACTTTAAATAGACAATTAATATTAATTACCAGTATAATTAAAACAGTTTTACCTTTCGGTATTATATAATATGCAATTTCCTTTTTATTTTGTAATTTTTGGGCCTCTAGTGCAATTGTCGAGGGTAGCTTCGATCGGAAAATATTTTATCCTATACTATCATGAACCAGTATTAAGAGACCAAATCTTTTAAAGCCCTGTCTATTTATTTTCACAACTTTAAATACGATCTGAAGTTTATAAAACATCACACAACCAAAAGGGCATCTAAAATATACACTCAAAACTGCATAAACTTATTTCAATGGTATACAAAAGATTTTTATGGAATTTAAGTATGATTAATAAATCTCATGAACAATGTTTTTTGAATGAATTATTTTTTGTGCTAATTTGCAGCCTACACTGATTTTTATTATTTAAATAGCTAGCAAAAGCAAAACTAGTACATTCCAAAAAAAAATCTTCCAAATTCCCTTATTTTTTTAATATATATTAAAGAACCCAAGTCAGATATTTTGTTTGAACATCAACAAAAACTTATCTTTCTAACAAGAAATATTTTTTTCACGATAATTTCATCTATAAAGCTTTTTAATTTGTAATGATCCTGAAACCTCGAGGATTTCGCTTAGATAAATAATTGTTAGCTACCCGTCTAACGGAAGTAAACCGTAACTTTATACACTTGAAAATTGTGTAGTCAACGATTTTGGAGTAGCCATTATACAATGACTTCGAACGATAGCTGTCGACCAATCATAAGAGACATCCTCGGAAGTCATGTGAATTTCTGAACTTCCGGTTGGCGGCTTGTATATAAACCTGCATTACAAGGAAAATTGGTCTGCGGCTGCTTATATGTACTACTATGTTGCTTCGTTAAGTGTCGTCAAGGTTTCCATTTGTGTTTCTGTAGTCGTCTAATTTAGTGTCTAAAAGTAATAAAAATGGAGTATCCGTCCACAATAGCATACCTTATCAATTTAACATCTCTTACATTCATCAACTAATAATGGAATTTAATATATATATTATATATTTCATGTATTCGAGTGGAAACTTTACTTATTTTTAAATTCCATTATTAGTTGATGGGTGTAAGAGATGTTAAATTGATAAGGAATGTTATAAGTTGTTTAATCCGGACATACATATATATATATATATATATATATATATATATATATATATATATATATATATATATAATGTCCGGATTAAACAACTTATAAAAAAGCTTAAGTACATAGCTAAACACGGTACAGTAAAAAGAAGATGTATTTTGAAATAAGACACGGTAAAATAGTAAATAAAATTGCACAAGATCACTGGTGCAGCTAGTCCTGGGTGGATCCTATATCAAAGTTCCTTAGGGACTTTTCCTTGGGTCCCCTTAACATTTTGTGATTTTTTGCTTCCATGTTTTGGGGCCCAGTATTATTGATACGGTGGTAGCTACGCCCCTGCACAAGATGGAATTCAAATCAATATTTTATTTACATTTCGCACGTGGTCGGAAAGCAAATACCCATATTACACTTAATGGTGTTGAGTTAGTGCATTTGCTCTCTGTCCATGGCAATGTTCAAGTCATCGCGATTGTGGGATTTGTTTGTGTTATTTTGCGGTTTAAAATGAAATGCAAGTGAACCATTTCTAATGCAAGTACAACTACATATTATTTCAGATTGGTGTTGTTGCTATATTTCAGTTATCTTATTTAAAATTTAACACGCACAAAATTAATTAATTTTACATGAAACCTATAAATGGCTGCAATCTTATGCGAGTGTAGTATTGATGTAGTATCGGAGCGGGCGGTTTTGTTCTTTCCACAGCAGTTACGCCAACTATTGAATAATGTCACTAGAGTAAATATGGGAAATAAGATTAAAGTTAATATGGGCAGTACCAAAATGTTATGATATTTTCTTTTCATAAGGCAGCTAAACTGAGTGATTATTTGATTCTCTTACAATAACCATTAATTATCGCTTCTGAATTATGGTCGTAATACCCGATTGTGCTTAGATTGGGCTCGCTAGTTAACCCTGACAAGAAACCAACATCCCAATCATTTCATGAAATAATGCTTTCCAACCCTACCCCCAGATCGTCCTCTCGTTCTACATGTCCTTTGAGTTCATCTTCCTTCCATGGACCTCTTCCTTATAATAACTTAGGCCAAGTTGCAGCTACAGATGGCTCCTCTATTGTCACTACACTGACTTCCATCACTGAAAACAACCTGCGGAATCGTGGAAGACGTAAGAATGGTGCAAGCGAGCTGACAAGTGCAGAAAATCTGGCTTATACGAAGAAGAGAATTGTCAAACGTGGTCGTAGAGAAGGTGTAGGTGCAAAATGCAGAACAAGTGTCAGCAAACACAATGCAGCCTGCATTCGTCTTGTTTGTGGTACTAACTATTATGATGAAAATCAAGGACAGGAATGGGTTCCATATGTTGTGGTTCTTGTTCATCCTGGTTTCATGAAGAATGTATCGAGTTAGATTATGATTTCTATTGCAATGAATACAGCGTATGATACAATTACAAGTCCTCATTATATAACGGTTGTTTTTCTTTAAGTTTGTAATAATTTATGTTAATTTCATAGTTTCTGATTTTTATCTCATTCTCAATTATTTTAAATTTCTAGATAAAAACTTTTTCTGTAGAAACACATTTTTTTGTGTTATAATTTGCTCATTAACAAAGGTTTAATTTCACTTCTTAACATTTGTCACATAATTTGAATAGAAATGCATTTCTGTTTGGAAAAGGTAAATGTAGAGATGACAGTTTTTCTTGCATTTTTTATAATGTAATTTGCCCATATTTCCGGCCCAATTGTACCCATACTACCTAAAGTTTTCGTCAAATATGGGCAATTGCAGAATTTGTTGCAGAGTTTCTTTATACACACACACATAGCAACAAGAGTTAGAGGTTTGTTCATAAACCATACTCTCAAGTTTTAAATATCATAATTTCGGGAAAGGGAAAGCGTTTTAGTATAGTATATTTTGAATTGTGTGTTTTGATGATGCCCATATTTACAGTTTACCCTATAAGCATTAAAAATAATTGTGTATACTAAGAATCATTATGTTTCTCTTCCTCTATTCTTATAACTATTCATTGAAAACATTTACCTGTATTTTCATATACATTTTAATATCTAACTGGCTTAAGACAGTTACTTTAGTATAACGTTGTTTTTTATTCAAAAAGTTTATTGCGAATTGATGAAAATATTAAAATTATTTTTAAAGTCCAATTCATTGGTAAAAATGGCGCCTTGGAAAGATACTCCTGAAAGTAGTTTCCAGGAACGTTTATTTATTTGCATATATAAGAGTTCAGGAGCACTTATGGGTGTACTAGAGATAAACTTAAGCCTCTAAAAGAGGTGACAAAAATACATTCCATATTTAATTACATGCTTAAGAGTTGATAAAAAAGTCAAAATCAATTTAAATTCTTAATCAACATGGTATTTAATGGAACTGCATCTTTTTATTATTCAAATTGTATTTTCGTCATTATTCAAGTAATATTTTCATTATTATTCAAACTGTATTTTTATTATAATTCAAATTGTAAGTTTATTATTAATGTGCTTGGTATGTTCATTTATATACTATATTTAATTTCTATTCAATTATTATGATTTACAATTTCTATTTTATTCGTATTTGTGTAAAATAGTTTTACTGTCATGTCTTTTACCAACGCCATCTACTGTATTTATCTTTTGCTCGATGGCAACAAGTTGCTTGCTTTGACTTGTTTGCGTAATATAATCTGTTTGGAATGTTCAGTTCCTGTACTTTCCCTCGCAAGGAGAGGATCTGACCGCACGAAGCTTCTGGCATTTGCTTATATCTTTAACACGCAAGATTAAAGTTTAAAAAAAAAAAAAAAAAAAAAGCAAGAGTCACACACATCATTTAGTCCCGTGTAGCGGACTGTAGGAAAGTTTTCGAAGAAGTTTGAAAGTTTAATTTCCAACATTATGATACTGACAATGGTTGCTTTTACATTGAACCACAGAAATAAAGATACCTTCAATATTTCTTAGTTTTTGAGGGAATGAAAACTGTTATTTATAAGTAAAATTTTATTTAAATATTACAAAAATTATTAGTTGGAATATGACAGTCCCGATTACGATCACTACCGGTTCTTCCCCTTCTCCCCGTATGTGCATGTGTATCCATATTAATGGTACTTTGATAGTTCCTTTGTTTTATTTACAATTTGGCTCTTTGCTCCTGAAAGTTTGCCGACCCCGTCTATGCTCATCTTCACTGAACTTTGCGCTTATTAATTACGAGTTGTTTTAGTGACTGTCCGGATTAAGCGATGCCCGGTTTAATGGAGTCTGGACTTATAAGGGTTTACTGTATATATAGATGTAAATCACAATTATTTTAAATTTCCTGTTTTCCTATTACACACATAACACTTATTCGTACTTTGTGTGTGTGTGTGTGTGTGATTCTTAGAAATCAATACACACACACGCACACAAAATATCAGCCATTACACTGATAAATTTTGTATTCGTAGACCTATATACTTAGGGATAATTAATTTCAATATCTTACCTATTGGTATACCTGGAATTATTACACATGTTAAAACTTTTATCCTTGAAGGCGCAGGTTCTGTATTTGAAAGGGGGCATATAGGCACCCCTTTTAAGTGTTGAAGATGTTTTTTATTATTCTGCAAGGGAAAAAAACAGATAAGCTCAGGAAGTTTAGTTTTACTTCTGCGAGTAACCCATTTCTGAACCAGTATTAAATCCGATATAGCCCAAATAAGTTAGAAGTTAATTTTTTCCATTCTTATGATCAATTCAATTGCTTAACTTTATAAAGCAAAGTATTTCATCCAATTTTACATATGCTTTTTTCCTTTTTATTCCACAGGGTCACCTAATTCTCTGGATTTCAGATTAAAAGACACTTTTTGTGTTTCTTCTTTTAGTATTTTAACTAAGTGGACATAAGGCTGGTTTCTGCCAGTGATTGCATTTAGTTTGGAATTCCACCCTTCCACTGTCCGCTCTGGCCATGTAACCGTGGCTGGTTACAGCGGACACGTAAAGGGAGCTGGGTGGGCAGAGCAGACATTCTTGCATCTATTGTGTTGTTCCCCAACTCAATCAAATGTCATCCAATGTCTGTAGAATTCTTTCTGCATTAGTTTACTTGAAAATGGAACGCGTAGATGACGCTTGGAGTACTGTATGGGAAAAAGCTTTTAGCATTAACAAACTGACCTCATTCATTGATTATTTTGTCGAGCAGTGAATGGACAATCCAAATATGCCCCTTAAAGTATGAAACGTATATGGACAGCGGCATAAGACAAATAATTCTGTTGAAGGGTGGAATTCCAAGTTAAATGCAATCACTGGCAGAAACCAACCTAATGTCCCCTTATTAGTTAAAATACTAAAAAAAGGTATACAAAAAGTCTTTTAATTTGAAATCTAGACAATTAGGTGACCCTGGAATAAAAAGGAAAAAAGCCTATGGAAAATTGGATGAAAGAATTGAAAACATTCTAAAAGAAAGCGAAACATCAAATAATTAGAAAAATGTCTAAAATTTGTAAGTTTTTAAAATGTCTAAGTTTTTTTAACTAGGTTGGACTAAATCCAATGTAAAATGATATTTATGCCTTTATAATTAATGTTAGTTAGTATTTATTTACCTGTATTTATTTTTCTTTTATTTACTTGTATCTTGTATTTTACTGCTAGTATTTATTTTTACTAATATTAAGGAAACTAATTAATTTTATGGTAATTGCACCTCTTCTAATATTTATTTGACTTTAAAATACAAAATTTCTGAAATTTGTTCATACCCTTCATTATACTGTTACTTACTATTAATTTTATAATTATTTCTCTGAAAATTTTTATTTTTATTACACTTCGCTATGTTTAAAATATATTCGCACTATAATATCTTAACAATTTAATATAAATAATTAAATTTGATTGACATAAATGTATTTATCCATGTAATTTGATAATCGAATCTGTTCTAAGATGGAAAAAAATGTGTACGCTCTAACCACGCCCACGTTGTAGCCATGCAACCGTTTAATCCCTTCTCTGTGGAATTTTTTACGAAAATTCCTGATCCCAAAAAATAATATTTTTAATTCACAAAATTAATATATACAATCCTAAAATGAAAAATGCAAATTATTTTTTCAGCAAGCAATTTTTTTACTTGTTTTATAGTTAGAAAAATATGTGATATCCCACTGATCTCCAGTATTTCCTGTAATGCACCTTAGTTTTAAAATTTTAAAATGTACACTGTGATAATATATATATTAACTCTACTGTTTTGAGGTGTTTAAGATAAATATCTATAAAAAAAAGTATTTGCTTAAAAATATTTAGAATAATTTATTTAAAAAATATTTTGGCTAATAGTACCTTACCGTTAAAATAGCATTACAACAATCCTTGGAGATCAGAGCATAACAATCACATTTATCACAAAACAGAAATCATATATTATATATTACTTTTTGCTTACTTTATGAAACAAAATTTTTATAGTAAATATTAAAAAGATCTTGAATATATTTGTATTTGAAATGATAACACAGGTCACGAGATTCATTAGATGTTATTAGTGTAAGATTCTTCCAGGCGGGAAATCTCACTGCTTTAATTGTGAAGAAAGTAATACTAGTTGCATCATCTCGTAGAAATATTCAAAAATACAAAAATATCAGGGAAATTAAAAAGACGTGAAAGTAGCGACGAATTCAGTTTCAAGGATAAAATGTTTCTTTGCGTTGCATGCCATGAGACTCCGACAAAACTGGCACAAAAACTCCGAACGTGTGATATGCGACGCCGACAGAGAAAAGAGTTAAAATTTTTATGTTTTCAAACATGTTAAGGTATCCAACTACCCAAAAATCATGATTTTTTTTTAAAAAATTGACAATTTTCTTGTTTTATTTTATGCGCCATCTTATTAGCTTTATAAAAATACCAAGTTTTTTTATTTTCAATTTACTAGAACAAAAACTACAAGTGTTTTATTAAAATCAGATACCATAACTTTACATAAGATGTCAAACTTTAAAATGCGTTTTTTTTCGAAAAGCTCAAATGGGGACAGCGATTGCTCAAAAAGTTTTTAAAATAATTTTCTGAAATTTTTTGTATATGTTCTGTATAACAGTAGAAGTGTTTTAACCTTCAAATTTATCAATCACTGTTTTATTACAAAATTTACTGTTCTTTATGTAAATATAATCACTGTTTTTTTAAGTAGTTTCATATAATAAGATAAAGTGCTCTAGTTTTTGTAAAAATTAAAATATTTCTTATCCTGAGGATGATTTCAAAAAGGAATAGCAAAGTAATACATAAAATTGAAAAATTGAGAATTTATTCATTTACCATTTGTACAGAGCGGGCCCCGTTTATGTAATTTGTCAATTTTTACCCATTTTTTCCCATTTTAGTAGTAATAATTTATTTTTCTTTTCTTAAATTTAAAATTTTAAAAAAATGTACTAAATACATATATATCTAAAAACCATAAAAAATCTGCGAATCTCGTTTTTTTTTTAAAAAGTTGCCACAAGTAGTCGGATACTTTAAAAAGAGAAAAATCAGTTATGATTATGAAATAAACAGTCGTAGCCTTTATAAAAAAGTAATACTATAAGAATCACGTTTATTCAATCGAAAAAAATGAGGTTTATACTAACAGTTCTAATATCACGCAGACCACGAATATACTTTGACTTCTGGGAAGATCTGAAACCTTTTGGCAAATCTTTGAGAAATTTTCCATCAGAACCATCATCCATCGAATTTTCAGACCTATCAATATCGCTGTCTTCATTTTGGTTTTCATACTTAGAGGAATTTACGACTCGAGAAGGCTCCTTATTGTCTGGAAGATTTATTCGTTTCACTGAATGTATATATTCTGAGATGTTCTGAACATTTTCAGATTGTTTGCTGGCGCCTGTGTTTGTATTATCTGATTGATTCCAAACACTTTTCTGTGGATCCCAAACTATAAAATCAGAAGTGCTGTTAGGGTTCGATTCATTTCTTTCTTTTTCGTGGACCTTTTGGCAATTTGTGAAGCTCATATCTATTTCAGAAATGGAAACATTCTTAAAGAATGTTTCAGGATTGGAAAACTGGATCTTTTCAACTGGAGAGCTACATTTCAAATGTTCTTCAAAATCTAAAAAAAGTTTAAAATTCTTTAAAAAATTTTAAAAATATATATTGGGTTAGAGGAAAAGTTATGTCGTATTTTGAATTGGCAGGTGATTTTTGTTGTAAATAAAAAAATCTGGCTAGTGAGTTATTCGGATTTTTTTTTATTTCTTTAGCTGCTGTATAATATAAAAGGAGTCCTTTTTTACCGTTCATCATTTACTTGTAATATTTAAAGTGAAAAACATGTCAGTAGATAAAATGCATTTACGACACTGTATTTTGTATGAATTCCAAAAAGAAAGCAACGCATCGGTTGCATGCAAAAAATTTATGTTCGGTATTTGGAAAAGATATTGTAAATGTTCGTACTTGACAAAGATAGTTTAGCAAATTTCGTTCCGGGGATCTGAGCCCCCAAGAAAGTGATCGCTAATGATGTTTTGCGATCCATGTTGGAAAATAATCCACATTTAACAAGTCAAGAAATTGCAGAAGAATTTGGTATTCATCATACACAACTGTTGGAGATCACATTAAATCTCTTGGGTTTGTGTTAAAGCGAAGTGTTTAAGTTCCACATGAATTAACGGAAAAGAATTTGTCTGATCGTGTAAGAATGTGTTCATCACATCTGATTAGACACAATGTGGAGCCGTTTTTGGACAAGCTGATTACTGGAGATGAAAAGTGGATCCATTACGAGAATATTAAGCGAAAAAAATCTCACTGCAAACCAGGAACATCGTCTGCAACAGTTCGAAAACCAAGTATCCATCACCAAAAAGAACTGCTTTGTTTGTGGTGGGACAGGAAAGATACAGTGTGCTACGAGTTGCTGAAACAGGGGGAAAGCATCAACGCTTATCTGTACTGCAATCAACTAGATAAACTGAATGCAACTATCAAAGAAAAAAGGCCACCAATAGCGTCCAGAAAAGGAATAGTGTTCCATCACGATAATGCTCGACCGCATACTGCAATGGTGACACAACAAAAACTGAATGCGTTAGGATGGGAAGTCCTTGGTTACCCACCGTATTCACCTGACATTGCATCATCTGATTATTACCTATTCAGATATCTGCAAAATTATCTAACGGAAAAAAATTCAAGTCTTTTGAAAGTGTTTCTAAGCCAGTTGCTGACTATTTTAACTCCAAGCACGATAACTTCTACAAAATAGGAATTTTTATGTTACCTGAAAGATGGCAACAAGTTGTAGCAAATAATGGAGCATGTATAATTGATTAATATTAAACACATATTTTTATAAATGCATTCAAATATTTTCTTTTAAATACGCGACAGAACTTTCCCTCCAACGTGATATTTATAAGATTTGAAGGAAGATTAGAACTGGGTACCTTCCGATTCGAAAACGAGTATCTTAGTCGCCATGCCAAAACGATCGTCATAGCATGGAGGCTATTACTGGTTTATATATACCACCGCCACACTACTCCCCTGTGACGGGGCTTTACCGCGTTTTTATACTAATCCTCTTGGGGAATCTTTGGGGCCAGCATTGAGTTATTTCCCAGCCAAGCCTCTCAAGAAGAAACCGCGATATGCAGATTAGTTTTAGTAAATATATAGTGGAGCTTTAGTAATCGCGAAGTAGTAGAAGAAGGAGGGAGGAAGCTGAGATGCTGAATGCCGTGAGCTGTTGGTAAGACATTAAACTTAGAGGCGTAATTATAGAAAAGGTTTTAGCGAGTTAAAGAATTTAAGGCAGATAAAGATTCTCTCTCTCTCTCTCAGGATAACTTCTCATAAAGATAAGGGGTTAGGATTCCAGGCGCTTATTTATACAGAATTTAAGAATACGTTATATCACTCCTGATTGCCTTCCCATAGTAAGACTTGTGTTGATCAATATATTTAGACAATAATAAATTGGATTTATTATGGCTACTTTGGGTAATCAATCATTTTTTCCCACAAATCTAGGTCGCGTAGATGAAGAGATGGTAGCCCAGGCTGGGGGTATCACACTTCTGCCAGTGATTCGGCGAATAGGCGAACGAACGATACCATATTCGTAGCGAGCGTGTGAGCAGTTGCGTCATTTTGAGTGCGACGGCTTTGAGGGTTACGTCATTCGTACGTGATGGCTTGTGAGTTGCGTCATCATGTCTGACGGCTTGTGGGTTGTGTCATGTGTCTGATGGCTTGGTTGCATTTGAGGTGGATAGATGGCGCCATGGCTGCTGCGGTTTTTCTTTTTGCACGGCCAGGGTCACCAATGAAGGAAGATTCAAATTGGGTAGCTTACGATCCGAAAACGAGTATCTTAGCCACCATGCCAAAATGATTGTCATGGCATGGAGGTTATTACTGGTTTATATAGATACCACCACCACAGATTTAAATTAATACATTAACAGAAAAATATCTATTTTAATGTAATTAAAAAACTATAAATAATCCAATATCGCTTAAAAGTTTATTCCTTTTATATTAAATGTTTTAATGTATATTATGATAAAATTCATTGTTGACTTTACGAATTTTGCGAACTGCTTTTAAGACACTTTTTTTATAGATAAATATTACTGTCAGTGGAGTAACGTACACTCCGCAACCCGCACATTGCCAGGGAGCCCAAAGCCTAACTGACGCCAAGTACGGCTTTGGGCCCAAACCTGACTTTGCAGGGGGGGGCCTAACATTCTCCGTTACGCCACTGATGACTGTACCCAGTAAACTAGTTATCTAGATTATTCATTTCATTTTATACTAGGTCAGTCGCTACCCGCTTGTTTGCTGGGTATTTTATGATGTATGAATATATATACTGCTTTTATAAGTTATCGATGTATAAATGTTACCATTAAGTTTTCATATGTATTGAAAAAATTCTTATAGCCCTCGTCTCTTAATTTAAAAAGGACTTGAATTGTTAAAACTAAATTCGATTTATTTCTAAAGCCCGTTCTTAGAGGATCTCTATTCAACAAAAAAGGCATGTTTACCAAATTTCAAGTTTGTAGGTATGGTAGTTCAAAAACAACAATTTTTTACCAATGCCCCCCTTTTGGCAATCGATTTCGATAAGTTTGTTATATTATTGGTAATCATATGAAACCGTTTGCTGATGCATAAATTATGAAGGAGTGTTTCTTAAATGCTTTGAATTTAGTGTTAGTAACAAAAATAAAAAATATGAAAAAAATAATAATTAAAAAAGCAAAACAGAAATTATAATATGATCAATTATCCATATTTTAAATTTCCAATATTATCTCGATCTTAAAGCATTCCTCTCCTTCCCCCATTTATCCTCATGTTGCGACGTGAAATAACTAACATGTATGCGGCCCAGCAGAAAAAAAGGTTGAGAGTACCCCTGCTCTTGTTCATCCTGAATCCATGAGGAATGTGTGGAGTCACAGGTTGTAACAAGTGTAGCGTATGATACAAGTCCTCGTTAGGAGTTGGTTTTAAGTTTGTAATAACTTGTGTTGATATAATAGATTAGCGAATCTTCCCCATTCAATTATTTGTAATGTATAGATAAAAACTTTTGACATTTTTTGGGGATACAGTTTGTTCAATAATAAACGTTTAATATTACTTGTTATCATTTGCCAAACATGTAGTTTGTGTAAAAATGCATTTCTGTTTGGAAAAGGTAAATGTAGAGATGGCAGTTTCTCTTATCTTTTTTATAATGCAACTTTCCTATATTTATGGCACACACATACAATTGTTCTCATATTGTCTAAAGTATTAGTCAAATACGGGCAATTACAGAGTTTGTTTTGGAGCATCTTTATATTGATGCGACGCTGATTTAAACTTATTTAATTACTTATTTCCAAATACTAATTTCGTATCTTCCCAGGTTCGTAAGATACATCGCATCATGGCTTAAGTTAAAATTAAACACTAAATCTCTAAAGACATAAAACAGTACTCTAAATTAAAAGGCCGGTTCTTAAAATAACAATTAATTTATTTAAATTAACATAATTAAATTTGAGTAAATGTACAATATGCTGCATAACTAGATTGAGAGATTCTACTTAGCTTTTGAGAGGGAGTCGAGTTGGAGGGAGTGGGACATGGTCGCCGCTCGAAGTCCCGCGGAGTCTAGTTCAAGGCCTGGATCTGATTAGTTTGTCTCTCTGTGTCCAAGTGTGAGTGTGAGTGTAAATCGGGGTGCATCCCGATTTATTTGACGGAGTGGGTTTGCGAGGGATTAAGGCATGTTATAGAAAAATTCCTGTTTGTGAATTCAATTCACTTACTTGAAATTTGTTGAGCACCTTTCTTTAGTTGAATAGAGTTCCACTAAGAATTGATTTTACGGAAATCAACTCTAGGGGGAAGCGGGGAAAGTTATTGGGGCGTATTGATAGACAAAATTCCCGTTTTTGAACTGCTAAGACTATAATAATAAAATTTGGTTTGCATGTCTCTTTTGTTGAATTGGAATCCGATAAGAATGCTGTCAACGAGGTATTGATGATAAAAATTCCGTTTTTGTTCTGTTAGATTTAGACTTGAAATTCAGCACGCATGTTTATTTTATGGAGTAGAGATCCACTGAAAGTTGCTTTGGTGGAAATCCACTTGATTATTAGGTTAAGTGAGCGAAAAAAAATCTTTCTACTTCGATTTTAGACATAAATAGAAATTAGATATTATAATTTATGTTCTTTTTATATCAAGGGGTGAGAGTGTAACAGCTATAAATATATTTTTCAATACAATCGAATTCTTAATGCTAGATATCAATAATTAATATATATGTAAACAGTATACATATATGCAACATCGTGAAATACCCAGTGAAGCGGGTGGGTAACGGCTAGTGTACTTATACGTATGAATATCTCCTAGATAATTGAATATTAACGAAGATGTATTGGTACATTAATAAATAAATTTTTTCAATATCAAAGGATACATTTCAAATATATGCCAATATTTGGAATTAATTATTTTCTAATAAATAATCAAACTCACATACTTTCTTCTCTAACTCTTAATTCTTTGAAAAAATCTTCAAAGTAAAAATTCATGTTTAGAATAAGAAAAATTGCTTAACCTTTTAAAGTTTCTTCTTCATCATCATCATCATCATCATCATCATCATCAACATCAAATCTCTCACTTAAAGTAATATCGGGAATTGATGGTAACTCTGCAAGAAAAAAAAGTTGGTTCATAAAAAAAAAGAATAATTACACACTTTATCAAGTATATAATTCTACTGTAGTGAAGGGCATCACAAAAATGCAAACACACAACGTTGTCGGGAAAATAATACTTCAAAGTGACAAAATAAATTTGCAAGCTCTCATTTTTTTTGTGGGGTACATGTTTTCTTAGAATGTTTCACAATTTAAGTACTCAAATTAAGGAATATTTTATAAAAGCGATGCAGCTGATTATTAGTGTTCAAAACTTCGAAATTTTGAGCCATTTTCAAGCAATGAAGAAATCACCGGAACTATTACCCAAATCTTTTTGTACATGATTTGGAAATAACACGGTACACGGATTTAACGAATTTCTTTTTTTTACACGAATTTTTTTGTTCTAGCACGAATTCCAAAAGAATTTGAGGATTCCTGCCCTTTGGATGGGGACAATTTGATTGCATATATGACAGTATATGACAATAAAGAAAACGATAATGACGAAGTTGAATGTGTTCAGCTATTAACAGCTGTTTTAATTCGCGAGGGCTTGAAATCTGTTTCAAGTATGGAACAATATTTTCTTTCTCATGATCCTGACATAGAGTGTGCATTAAAATTTCAATGCAATCTTTAAGTTTTGTGTAGCAGGATATCTAGAGTTCTATATAAGCAACTTTAAAAACCAAAAGCAGCTGCTAATAACATACTTTTTTTTATTTTTAATGGGCTGCGAATTGGTTATTAACCATTGCAGACCTAGTACATCCCCCGGAAGCTGGTATCACTTTTTAGTGCGGTGCCCTATAGGTGGATACCAGTCGCCGCAGGTAATTTTGAAACCCAGTTTCCTCCCTGGAGGGAGGTCCCTCAGCTCTGAAGATGAGAACCTGTACCAGGATTTAATTTTGCCTAGAGCAACCAAGCCAAACAGATACTCTATAGGGCAGCGGTTGCCAAACTTTTTGACCAGTACATTCATAATTTAAATCCCGCGGACCACTAATAGGAATTTTTAAGTGTTGAATACATTTATAAGAAAAATTGTGATCTAAGAACACATAAAAAAATGTACCTAGTTAATAAAATAAAACTATTAATTATAACCAAATCATGAAAGCTTTATTAATGAGCCATAATAAAATAAACAAAAACTGTAAAAAAAATAATAATTAAAAATGGTTTAAGTATATCACACTTTTAACTAGTGTGATTCATTCCTTATTTACAATGACGTTAGTCTAAGAAATAGCGTTTTTTTTTTTTTTTTTTATAACTTGTCGCGTATTGTTATGAATTGAATTATGTTTCAATGCATCTTAAAACATAACCTAACGTGATGAGTAAGCATATTCCACCAGTAGCGCACACAGGAATTTTCAAGGGGGGGTCGAAAGTTCACCATTCTTGTATCATGCTCCTTTTGATTTTGTCGATTTTCGGGAACAAAACACAGTAAAAAACTAATTATTGGATAAATAATTAACATTAATTAATAAAATTAATCATTAATAACAAATACTTAATTAAATTTTAAGTACTATTTACTTAGAATTATAATCAATCGGAAAAAATCAAGGGCTTTGGGGGCTCCGGACCCCCAGGACACCCCCCTGTGTGCGTCACTGTATTTCACATATTTTTATCGGGACCAGTGAAATTTTCTCGCGGACCACAAGTGGTCCGTAGACCCCCACTTTGTGTGTGTGGTGACCGCTGCTCTAGAGATCTTTTACATGCCGTATAATCATACGACATGGCCGCTATCGATTTTCTGTATCATGAATTTGACTTGGGCAGGGGTTGAACCCAAAACCTTGAGTGCAGAAGGCCAGCGACAAACCAACCACGCTTTGTAGCAACACAAACCAATTGGGGATATTAATAACGAAAGAAATTCTTCATTTGAATCAATACCGACGGTTGTACTAGACATATCTGACACATCTACTAATGATAGCATTTTTGATCCAGTTCGTAATAAACGTGCACGCTTGTTATCTAGTAGCGATGAATAATTGTTAGTAGTTTTATACCTAATTTTTATATGTCGTATATGCTTATAGACTGAATTTTCACTGTACATTAATTTTAATTTTTTTTTACAATAAAAATTAATTGTTTTTGTTTTATAAATATGTAGCATGGGTTTTATTATTACTTTTTTTGTATGGTTTTTAAGTAAAATATTTAGCGATTTTTCAACTTACACGATTTTTTAAAATTTTAGAACATATCTCCATATTTACCATACGTCGCATGTATTTTCTTACACGATTTTTTGAAATGTTTTCTAAGGAATATATCTACCTTGTGAGAAAAGAGTTGGGTGTATATTATAGGACATCATTTTTTCTTATTTTTATAACATAATAAACCTAAAATTTTCAAATGCAGTAAAAATATGTACCTGAATAAAACTAGTTATAAAAATATTTAAAAAATTAAAAAACATTAGTAAGAGAGAGTAATAATATTCGTTTTGAAAATTTTAGAACTTTTTCACTTACAATAAAAAGACAAAAGAATACAATAGGAATAATTGCAAGAGTAAGTGCATTATACTATGATTTGAGTGACAAAACGGGAAATATTAATGTAAAATTAGTATTTGAAATATGGTTACTACTAGGGGACTTTTTATTTCATTTTCTCTTTTAAATTATGTTAGAACTTAAGAATTTTCATAAAATGAATATGACGTGAAAAAATTTTTAATTCATTTTTAAATTTTGAATTCTAAATGACTAAGTTAATATCTAAATTCAGCATACCTTTAAAAGTTTTTTTTTGCATTTCTTATTAATGTTGATGAAGCCTTTGGATGAATTTTATTAAAAACTTCTAGAAAATAAAAATAATGTTGGAAAAAAATTATAATACTTCAATAACGAATCTGCACTGTTTGATAACATATTTATTTGTTATAATGATAAATCTTGCAATTTAATTTTTAAGGTATTTATTATTTTAGTAATAATAGATTTAAAAATAATGATATATATATATAATAAATTAAGCAAATAAAGTAAAATGTAAAACCTCATAACTTTCATTACACTACAAGGAAGGAAAACATACTATACACGTGCATTATTTAAAATTCATAATTTCGAGTGAGTGAGTGAGAGTTATATTAACGTCGTATTATAAAGCTGCACGAGAGTGAGTGAGTGAATATTAACTTCGCACTGTTCAGTTAATCGAGGGATTTTGACGACTGACCTCGTAATTTTCAGCTACGGTAGAGTGACGAGGACGACATTTGACCTGCCACCTCCTGTCCTAACTACCACACCAACGGGAGGACGTTTGAACTCTTGACAGATTTAACGTGCATCTCTCCCCAACACGGTGGGTCTTGAGTGGTACTAGGCTCAAACTCATGACTTGATTGATTGAATATTAACGTCTCACTGATCAGCTACACGAGGGCTTTTGGTGACGGAACTCGTAATTTTGAGCCATAGTCAAATGACAAGGACGACACCTGAGCTGGCACCCCCTCTCCTAACTACCACACCACACCAACGGGAGGGCGTTTGAGCTCTCGACATATTTAACGTGCATCGCTCCCCTACACGACGGGTCTTTGGTGGTACTAGGCTCGAACTCGTGACAAGGCAAGCCATGATCCGATACCTATACCACTCGGCTACCGCGGTTACTTCAAACTCATGACACGAGTTCGTTACCTTGACCACTATTCTACCACTGTGGTCACATAAAGCTGCACGAGAGTTATTTGTGATGGACCTCATACTTTTGAACCATGGTCAAGTGACGAGGACGACATTTAAACTGGCACACCCTTCTCCAAACTTCCACACCCCACCTCATAATTTGGAGAGAGAAAAGTTTATATTTTTAATTAGAAGTGTCGAATGTTATCTATTGCACTTATTCAATTAACACTTCAGTTTAATTATACCAAATTTATAAATTAACTAAACTCAGTAACGCAACAGGCCATGAGGGTCAAGGCCTACTGTGCCCTAGTCAGTATACGCGACCTTGGGCTCTGAGGTGAGTGAGCAGATGTTCCGGTCAGGTGGTCAATCTGACAAGAAACCCCCAGTGTTAAGCTCCCAAGCAGGCTTGGTACTCATTTATCGACCCACTGAATTGCTGAAAGGCTGAGTCAACCTTGCTCAGACCGGGGTTCGAACCTCGGACCTAAGGTGTGGAAGCGCGAATTTATAAATTAGACTAAACTATTTTTATACATCGTACATTTATAAAAATTCCTACAAATCTGGGGAGGGGGATTGGAATGTTAGTTAACTCTTTGGTATAAAAGCTATTGCACGCAAAACAAATGAATCACAAGATTTGAAACTTTTCTTCCCAGAATTTCTATTTTTATACCGACTCCTAAATTTGACTAGGGTCAATGTCCTACTTTTGGTGTGGTAGTTAGGAGAGAGGGTGCCAGCTCGGGTGACCGACGTTCAAAATTACGAGGTGCGCCTCCAATAGAGCCCTTGTGTTGCCTTATAGTACGGCGTTGTTAATTCACTCAATCATTCTTATTTCTCGACTCCCTGTAAGAAGTGATGAAATATATAATTCAGAAAATATTGACATATCTTCTTTATACATACAACAATTTGATTCATAAATAAATAAATTCAAGTGAGATTATGGTATGTTACATAGCAAGCTAAAT
This sequence comes from Trichonephila clavipes, assembly GCA_019973935.1. Taxonomy (NCBI): domain Eukaryota; kingdom Metazoa; phylum Arthropoda; class Arachnida; order Araneae; family Nephilidae; genus Trichonephila; species Trichonephila clavipes. The sequence continues at coordinate 829,890 of BMAU01018728.1, forward strand.
ATTTATACAAGAATTATTTATGTCGTTATGACCCTCTCCCCGAAAAAAAATAAGTATATATATCAGATTAAGTGTATGTATTTGCATATTACCTCGGGCTCCAAATGCGTTGGCTTCCTTAATAAACACTTTAGGACGTTCAATTTCAGTAGAATTAGCTATACGACTACTACGAAAACAAAAGTCATCTACAAAAAAGATTAAAATAATATTTAGTGTTATTGCGTTGTGTATGAACCATATTTCTTCAACAAGAATCCTAAAGTTGTAGCTTGTAACTTAAAGTTCGATTTAGAAAGACTGTGTAGACTAATTATTTGTAAGAAAACTATTTATTTAGTTATGATCCATTTCCGCACAAAATAAGTATTTGTATCAGAATAAGTACACATGGTTTTGTATATTACCTGGGGTTCCGAATGCATCGGAGTCTTCAGCAAACACTTTAGGACGTTCAATTTCAGTAGAATTAGCTAAACGACTACTACGAAAACAAAAGTCATCCACAAAAAGAAAAGTGTAATGTAAAGTTATTGTATTCGGTAGGAAACGTATTTCTTCTTTCATCTTGTATATGCAGAACCGTATAGCTGTTACTTGTTATTTAATGTTCTATTGAGAAAGACTGTGTAACTTCACTTGCTATTTTATTTCTTCCGATTCCACTTAGAAAAGCTAATCCCAAAACTTCTTATTTCTATCTTATAAGAAACACTGAAAATGTTAAATTATTTTGAAAGACATTTGAGTTAATTAAACTCTTAGAAATTAAAATTTGCTTTTTTTTTTCATGCAAATTGATCGTAAAAGGATTAGAAAATACAAATGTAATATCGAAAAACATTTTATTAACCCTTAAATGTATCACTGTACAGTTGAACCTCCATATTACGAACCTCTATATTGCGAATTTTTCTATATAGCAAACTTTTTCCTAGAACCAAGAATAGTTCTCGATTTTATTCGTAAAATAACCTCGAAATTGCGAAGTGCATTTTCTATGTAACGAAATTTTTCACTTGTGACTAAAAATTGTGAGAAAAAAATTGAAAGTATTTCTGGACATTTCAAGTTATTCTCTCTTTTAACACAATTTATGCTAATCAATGACCTTGAATTAGTTTAACCAGGTGCCCCTAACTCACCTATAACAACAAAATTGTCGTAATTCTCGGCATTTTATTCAGGAAGTGCAACCTTTAACACCCCATTTTCCAGTTCACTGGAAACATATTCAGTATCTCCTTTTACCCTCAGTGGAGTTGTCTCGTGTCCCCGTGACCTTTACCTAGTCTCCATTCATTTGTAGTGTTGATCAGTCGTACTGGTAACTTCGTTTTTTGAAGTTCAAAAATGTCAAAACTAAGTGTTTGAGCATCAAAGAAAAAAATTTAATTCTTCAGGAAGTAGATAAAGGCGTCAAGAAATTTTCCTTGCAGTTTTTCTTTCTTTTTTTCTTTTCATTTTTTTTTATAAGTAAGATATAAAAAACAAATATGTATTAATTTACAAAAAGGTGTGAGTAATTACTTTTTTTTAATATATAGTGTTTATAAATTAAAAATATTTGTTTTATGGGGTATGTAATGAAAATTGAAAGAGAGATGAACCTCTATATAACGAATTTTCCATATAACGAACTTTTTTCGGGATTTAGCGACTTCGTTATATAGAAATACAACTGTAATTTAAATAAAATCGAAATCAACCGGAACAAGGGGGTGGCTAACGGGAAAAATGCAAAAAAGAATCCCACAATAATTTTTGGCATATTGATGTATTTTTACATCACAAAAACTACATTTTCTTGCATTAATGTAACAGTAGACGCAAAAAATATAAATACCCGTTACTCTTATCTTGTTTCTATCCGAAAACAATTTTTCCTCAGTTTTTATTGCTATTTATATAAATAATCGTAATTCGTAACACTCTCCAATATGAAACAGTACTCGGATATTTCGTTAACAAGGAAATTTGGCACAGATAAATAAATGAATTATCAAAGATTCTAGCTCCATTCGGAAACAAAATAATTTTGGTAAAACTAAAATTAAAAAAACACTATGCAAAGGTTGCTACATAAAGAGATATGAGGTTTTAAACATACGATACAGATCTAAATCGCTATGCATTTTAGGGTTAAATATTGCATAACTAAGTATCAAAATAAGAATATATGTCACAGTTTATTCATCTTACTAAGAAAGCAAATGCACAATTTGTCTTCAAAAAATCTTAAACTTTTACGATGAAAAGCTTTGACCATATTCCTATTATTTTAAATAAGTTTTAATATTTTTTTTAAAAATAAATATGGTTTATAGATTGTTCTAACGCATGGTGGAAATGTAAACTCTAAAAAACAAAACTTATCAAAACGTATTATCGAAAAAAGATAATTAAAATTCAAGTTGACATGGAAAATTTACAATACAGGGCACTTTTTAAATCATTTTAATTAATCAAAAAAAATCGCGAAATAATTTTTTCAAAATTTATCTTTATTTTTATTAATAAAAATCTGAAAATATAAATCTCATTTATCATGTTATCACTAAATCATAATAAAAACCTTATATGTAACAAATACAATATCATTTTTAAAGAAAATTTTATTAATGTTTCCTGCATTTAAATTTTTTTCTCTTTTTTTCTCTGTAACGTTTCCTGCTTTTTTGTTACAAAATAAAAATTCAGAATTAAGTTATTTTCACCCTACTTTTTTCTATTAATATTAAAAAAATAGTTTTTCATTCAAGCGTTATGCTCGCTTGCTCTCACCTTTTCTTTCTTGATTTTAATGTATAAAATTAAGAATGAATTTAGATTAACACAAAAACTCTGATTTCAACCTAAATCATTTTCATCCAGTATCATCGAAGGTACGGCAAGATGTTGATCAGTGGAAAAAGATTCTCTTGAAAACTCTACAAAAGGAAAATTACAAATTATATCACAGAAAGTAAGGGTACGCTGGGTATAAAAATGAGAGCTTTGAAATAAAAGACGAACACACAGAAGAAAATTAGACTTCTACATATATCGAAATATTGTTTATTTAAAAGAAATGACATTCCTTATGAACTTGATGTGTGTGGATTGTGTAGTTTTAGAATTATACTATTTTTTCCCAAAGCTTAGAATAATACCTCCAGTAGATGATTTCAAAACATAAGAGCATTGCGCAAGTACATTTAAAGTTTATTCTTAAAAAAAAGGAGGTGCGCTTTATCCTACGAATATACCTAAAAACTAAAAATTGCAAGATACGAGTTATACGGCAGTGCACGTTATACGCCGGATTTTATGGTACGTATCAAAATACGATTATGCTTATTAAAATTATTTTACTTTTATTGTAGACTAATTGTTTCAAAGGAAGTTAATATGTTACATGTACAGTAATGATCAAAAAATCAAAAAATTAAGTCATTTATTGCTCATTTGGTTTTGAATTATATACGAAAGTCATTAAAATTTTCATTTACTTACCGGATGATCGCAATACTTCTACAGATCCGAATGATTCCCATGTTGCATCATTTGATTCTCTACAATCTATGTTAGAAAAAATATACATAATAAAAACTGCTGTAAAATAACACACTTCTTTTTCCTTATTTGTGAAAAATAATTTCATAAAACTTTTGCGAAATAAAAGATTTTAATTATTAAAATTGAGAAAATTTTAAAAATTAAAAATTTCGAAGATTTAAAAAAATATTTTAAAATTTAGAAATTTTGAAAAAAAATTTAATTTGAAAATTTTAAATTTCGAAAATTTTAAAAAGATAAAAATTTCGAAAAATTGAGGAATTTTTAAAAAATAATTTGAGGCCGCGAAAGAGAGTTTAGATAATTTTTACTTACAGCATTGTAAAAAAGATAATTCAGAGAATATAAGGAAAGCAATAATATATATAAATGTTCGCATTTTAACGGTACAATAATAGAAATATTTAATAACCTATGTTTTTTCCCAAAAATGAAACTTAATTTGAAACTAAACTCTAGCACATTTTTCAGGAGACTTGTAACATAAGCTCTCTCTCTATCCACAAAACAAGTGTTTAAAAAGATAGTTAAAAATTTCCGAAATAAATAACAGTTCAGATACAAGCAGACGTGTATAAATGATGATCAACTAATGTCGTCATCTAGATCAGTGGTCTCTAACCCCCGGTCCGTGGATCAACACTACCGGTCCGCACAAGAAACATTAAACTATTTCCCTTTTCTTTACTGTGGTATATTTTTCTTGGGTTTGGCTACTTTTTATGAAAATCACTTTATATTCATTTTTTGGTGTAGCTATATTTTATTCTGAGAAGTCTCGATTGAATACAATTGAATTAAAATTATTAAATCAAAACAGTATAGAATATAAACAATCAACTTCCTCCCCTCAACGGGCCGTGGTAAAATTAACAAACGTCGACCGGTCCGCGGCGATAAAAAGGTTGGGGAACAAACACTGTGACGGGCTCACGCGTCTTTTCTTTAACATGTCCTTTGGGTTCTTTGGGGCCAGAATTAATTACAACTCTTTTCCAACCAAAACCAAGAAGTGAAGCGTGAAAGAAAGATGCAAATTAGGAAGCTTTTAAATATCAGAACTTAGAGTAAGCGGGATGGCAATTCGAGGAATTTAAACATAATCCGTGGTTCAAGCGTGAAGAAGTTTTGGAAAACGTTACGTGGCGACTAGTAGAAATTATACGTGATAGAGATCGATTGAGTCAAGGTGCATACCATTGCACTCGAGTAGTTACGAGGCTTCATCTAAGATTGTTGTGATCGTTACTTCAAACTACAGTAAGGTAGGATTGACTATTTAATATTAGGATCTGTGATAGTATTGGAATTGAGTTTAGGCGAGTCCGTTATTGATAGTGGTCCGGATTAGGTTAATTCCATATTATATATATTGTGTGCCACCGTAGATTCTCTCACATATATATATATTATAATCTAATTTGTTAAAGGATTAAGTTAAATATCTTAATAAAGCAATATTAAGATAATGCATGCTTCTAGTTCTTCCGTTAATCCTACACCTCTAGCTCAAGCTGATACTCCAAGAGATGTTCTCTCTAGGGGGAGAACATCGCAACACTGATCTAGATTACTGCCGAACGGTCAATCGAAATAGAGACGCAACATACGGATACATTTGATAACTAACGGATATAGCAACGATTAATTTCAATCTACGGTATTCAATAAGTCTGTTTTGCAACGCATGGTTAGTACTTTATTGAATAATAAATTTAATAGGAACAGCATTTTTTGATCCTCAGATAACGAGGAAAGAAAAAAAGAAAGAGCTATTCCAATGAATATAAGTAGACTTGGTGCAATAGCGTAGCTTGTTCCGAGAGTCCCTGTATCAAAAATTCTTTGGGGCCCTGTTTCAGGTATGAGAGCTGTTAGTGGGAATGAATGCTTGGGGGCCCTGTAGCTTGGGGGCTCTGTATCATTGATACGGTGGTAGCTAAGCCCCTGACTTGGGGGAAGAATCCAGGTATGTGAATCTTAAAACTTTTCCTCAAAGAAAAGTGGAATGTTATAATGGTTCGAAAATGGCGATCATAGAACGATGACCTTAATCAACAGGTGAATGAGAGAATTGCTAAAAAGTGTAAATTAAGTAGTGAACTATTATTTTTTTTAGTCGAACGACATAATCTGAGAATAAATTGCAGACAGATGAGCAAAGAGGGCTTGGTTAATCGCAGAGCTGATATTTAAGCAATAGCACGTGTTAGAAGAATTGAAAGCAGCTCAATGCTGGATGGATGAATTTCTTCGAAATGTGATCTGTGATAAGCTTGATGGTGATGTTTCAGAAGCAGATGCGTGCATGTTTTTGAATCAATGCAAATATTTGTGTATGAAAATATGACACCCTTTTGAAATCGAATACAAGACCGACTCTTACTATCGGGAAAATACAGTATTAACAAAAGTGGGTTTTTTCTGTCTTATCAGAAGCTGAAATATATAGGACAATGGAAGAGGCCAAGATCATGATCATGTGTGTGCGTGTTGATTCCCACGAAATTTTATTATTAAACTTTCGGAGAATGAAGCTTATGTTTCTGTTTTCAATATTTGATGGTGGTCTTAAGAGAAAATATAATGCATCCATTTCAAAAAGATTTCAGCGTTATGTTCGACTTTTTACTACAGCATTATGTGCGATATCTAAATGAAAAATTAAAGCCAAGCTCAAATATCATGAATGGACTTTTATTCCCTTTTATGTTTTATTGTACAAAGTATTACGAAAAAGTAAAGTTAAAATAGCAAGTTAGTAAAATAGTAAAGTAAAGTTCTATTAAAGTAAAAGTTAAAGGGTGGAGGGGATTAAAATACCATTGCTGAGACGATTTCTCTTAAGTCTATTTCATTGTAATAGTATAATTACTTATATATATATAAACCAAGATATCAATTGATATTTCTTTTCCCTCTTTTGTGGGGAAGATAATTTTACAGTTAATAAATACATTAATATACACTGCTGGCAACCGTAAATGCAACACCAAGAAAGACAAGAGATAGCACAACAAAATTTATTTTGCAGATAACATGTTGACTAAGTATCAAATGATTAAATTTATACACTTCTGTGAAGTGTGGTTTCTGCCAGAATCAGTAGCTAGAGTAGCCGCCATTGTTGGAGATCACCGCTGCCAAACGCCTCGGCATTGATTCAAAGATACTTTGGATATGTTCTTGGGGTACAGCAGACCAAGCAGCTTCCTCACGTTGCCAAAGTTGATCTGGTGTGGCAGCTGGGGTTGTAATCTGGGTCAATCGTTCAGAAGCCATGGACCACATGTTTTCTATCGGCGAAAGATCCAGAGAGCGAGCTGGCCAGGAAAGCAATTCAACCTGGTGATTGACGAAGAACCTTTGGACAATGCGTGCCACGTGTGGTCGCGCATTATCCTGCTGAAATATGGCTGTGACCAAGCCCTGAACGTAAGGAAGGACAACTGGCTCCAACACCTCGGAGATGTAGCGCTGGCTGTTTAAAGTACCGGCAATGCGTACTAGAGGAGTGTGAGAGTGATATCCAATACCGCCCCATACCATAATACCCGGTGCAGGACTAGTGTGGCGGTGCATAAAGCAACTGTTCATCATCCACTCTTCACGGTGTCTCCAGACTCGAATCCGACCATCCTGGTGTTGCAGATAGATGCGTGATTCGTCAGTAAAGACAACTTCATTCCATTCTGCCACCCACATCCTTCTTTCATCGCACCATTGACGTCGGAGACGTCTGTGGTTCTACGTCAAGGGTAGACCAAGCAATGAACGTCTTGCGGACAGACCACTCTGCTGTAAACGGCGTCGAATGGTACGCGTAGACACTGAATGATGCGTTACAGACTCAATGTGCTGTGCTACGGTTCGTGATGTGACTGAGCGATCCGTCACTGTCATGCGCACAATTAGCCTGTCCTCACGTTAAGTGGTGCACTGAGGTTGATGCGATCGACCACGTCGGTCCGTCGTATCCTCCTGCATCCAAGGGGCACATATCCGCATTACAGTTGTTTGGTTTTGTCCAACACGACTACCGATTTCCCTGAAAGATAATCCACAATCTCGTTAGGCCACTATCCTTCCTCTGTCGAACTCGGATACTTGATCAAAAGCTGATCGCTGTTTTCTACAAGACATAACTGATCGTTTTTTGAAAAAAACCACAAGAAAAACACAATTGCCGAACTTGAAATCGTCGAAATCTCCAAGCCTTAAATAGCGCTTTGAGGTGGCGCCACAGGCGCGCGTGATGTGTGTCTGTGCTGAAATTCTAATCATTTGCACATCTCACCTCCGCTAATGCATGTTGCAAATTTCATGTTATTTGCATGCTTCCTTCAGGGTGTTGCATTTACGGTGGCCAGCAGTGTATGATTGCTTTAAAAGTTAAAGAAAATCGTTTAAATATATTACATTATAAAATTTCAATAAGGTCAATCCTTACAAAAATCATTGAAGAAAATATATTTTATCACATCCGTGTAAATTCAAAACAATTTAATGATTAAAAACGCGAACATTTTTTTTATATTTTTATGTAATTATAAGAAATTTTTTTTTATGTTTAAAATATTAATATTTTAATTCAATGAATTAGCAATTAGGAAATTTGAACTGGTTTTCCCATGTGAATACATTAAAATGCACATAAATTTGAATACATTATTGATCCCATATTTTAAATAACAGCTTTTTTTTTACTTCGGTATACTAATATTTTTTTCATCCAAGCTTATTCCACGTAATTTTCATTGCTAATCGTAATGTGTTGTGGGGAAGATAATATTTTATAAAGATTATTTTTTACTTTCAGGGGCTGACTAGTTTCCATACAGCTAATTAGACTGAAAACAAGGATTTAAGGTGATATTAAAGTACCGTATTTTTTTTATTACTTGTACATTATATTAATTGATTACAAAGTGTTTGGGGGTTGAAATATCTGTAAGCCGAAAGATTGTCGATAGTCGATACGTTCCGATAAAACTTGATGGATCAGAGCACTTCGTTTGATTCTTAATATATTTTCACTTGTTTCACAGGTAACTATGGAAATTGCCTCTATAAAATATAAGAGTTTTTCCCCTGTACTTTTACACTGTTCATAAAAACTCATTATTCTTATTACAGCTAATGGGGTGTGTTATCATCGCAGGTTTTGAGCCCCTAAGGCGGATCTTATAATGGGTACGTACTTAGCATCAGTCAGGCTTTGGGTCCCCTAGGATCCTAGTCCCCCCTCGCAATGTAGAGGTTGCGGGGGTGTACGTTACGCCACTGAATCTACAGAGTGTGAAGAACAGCAAAAATATCGAATAGACTTTACTGGGGTAAAATAGACAGAATTGATTTATTTCAGCTCCTTTCCAAGATGCTTTATTTGCAAAATCATTTGTTTTAAGATTATGTAACTGAATATGTTATAAACTTTATTTGTAGGTGTTGTAATAATTCTCATTAAATGCAAACTAAACAGAACTTGACATATCTTTATATTTATAGATTATATTTAAAATAATCTCCTTCACATTAAGTTAATATGCAAAGATCTAAATTACATATAATTTTTGAAATATTTGGTCCGAATTATATAAGTATACGAAAAATTGCTAAATGCTGTGTATGCTTCTAAATTTTCCCACATTTTTTCCATCCACTATTAAAGCATTTATCTTTGAAATTTCTACGTATGTATTATGTACACTATTTTGTAGGGAAAAAACGACATAAGAAGAAAATTACTGTTTTTTATTAAAATTAAAAACTAAACGTTTGTATAACACATACTCTGATAATTAAATGATTAAAAATTCAAAATCGTAGGACCCCCTCCCCTTCCATGGCTAAAAACTGCATTTGAATGCTAAAGTCAGTAATTGGTGACCCTTCATAGTTAACAATATAAGATCGCATACGTCGATGAAAGGGGTGATAGAAATACCTAATTGTACTTTGTGGTATAATCTGTTAGGCATTTCTCAGTTACTGCACCAAATATTTGAAATTTTAGGGTGCCTGTGTGTGACCCATTATATCCATATATGTTCGATAGGTGAAAGGTCGGGTAGCCTGGCAGGCCAAGGAAATCAATCGGCAACAAGTAGAAAGTCCAGACATATACGAACCGTTTGGGGCTGGCCCCTGAACGACATAGCAGGAAAGGTAACGTGGCCGACAACAAAATGTCATGAACATATCGTTGAGCTATTAAAGTAGGCGGAATAACTCACCACTGAACATTTAGCGATGCCAGCTCTGCCCCTCTGAGAAAACTTTGTTGATGTCATGAGATTAAGATGTCGTAAAGGAATCTGTCAATGTAATCTCGCCACAGCAAAAGTTCCATGAGATCACAAATGGAAAAAGCTGTAACACGTTAAGATATTGTTAATGATGTGGTTGGGGCGGTTGAGGAATTTTACACCATCATCCATTATGGCCATACATTTGGGCAGCTTATCCTTCCAGAGTCTTCATTTCTCCAATGAGTTCCTTATAGCAACCATTGCTACCAGTACCTTTGTATAGCTATATCTATATGGTATGGGTGTTCGGTAGGCGCAGTCAGTTTCACATAACCGGTGATGTGCGAAAGCGTTAAAAGTCGTTAAATTGACAAGAAAGCCTTTGACAACGTAGAAATGGCATTATTGGCTGTGTATGCTAAGAACTTTAAAGCAGATAATGATAAAAAAAGTAGTTTGCAATTGTTATCTGTTTATGCAATGCTAGTTGCTCAAGTAGAAATGTGCAACATAACCAAAGTTAACTTTATACTTTATACAAACATATACATTGCGTGAGAGTGAAAATGCTGCATCGCAAATGCATGGGGAATAAGAGAACGAAAATCAGTTAACAGAGAGAAAGAGACAATGTAGGTTCCTTACAGGTGATGATAGTGTCAGCAACACGCCCTGGAAGTGATCATTGAGTTGCAGCCTGAGGGATGGACGACTAATCGCTCTTTGAGCCATTTCCACAGTTCGTATTTTGAGAGTGGTGGTTGCAGCGCATTTAAAAGAGAGCCAATAATAACACTGATATACTCGATGTGAGAAGTCAAAGGCTACTGGCTACCAAGAAAGCACCTGATTATACTGTATGTAGAGTCCTGCGTTTCGTGTGTGGCTGGGTAATCTTGCTGGAAAGTGACATTGGGTACGTCCTGAAAGAAAGCCAGTGCTACAGATCGCAGCACATCATCCATATATTTTTGTGCCAGAAACATGGACCAGTAGTGGTAGGCTCTCTCTATGATGCTCCATTGTCGTGCTGTATGACATTTCATACTAGACTAGATTTGTTACCATGTCGATGTCAAACTCGTATGTGGTGATCACCATTGATGAAGGGGAAATGTGATTGATTGGAGACACACACAACTCTGAGAAATTCCATTATGAACATAAGCTTAGTCCAACACTATTGCAAAAGATAACGTTAGTGATATTGGATTTGAGGTCTCTATTTCATAACTTGGAGAAGCGGCATAAATGAGGCATATATTAACTATTTAAGGTTTGTTTCAAAACCTCTTATTATTTTTCAACTCCAACAAACTTCGAACTCAATATTTGGAACACAATCTATTCCATCAACTATTTTAACAGATTGCTACAATCTAAATGTAAAATATAGAGTGATAATGAATATTACTATCGGTAGGCTACAAATAAGTATGTCATTAATATAAAAAGTAAAAATAAGATTATGGTGTAGTAAATTATTCAGATACAGATTTCCAAAACTTCATCAAACACAAGAGATGAAATGCTGTGTCAAACTTAAGGCAGAAGCATTTTGAAAGGTGTTTGGTGTTGAAGCAAGAGACGACACAGAACGACTTTTTTCATCAAGATCGATTTCCGAATGTTCTCAAAAATCTGATTTTAAAGTACATTATTTGAATAAAAATATTGCATAATTTTAAAATTTTGCTTAATTGTAGGTCCTCATATAGTGTTAAAACATACGAAATCTAAAATAGTTCTATTATTTTTTTACTAAAGATGAAAAACAGATTTGTATAAAATTACGAAATATTGCTCATTTTAAAAAAAATGTGTGTTTCTAGCTTTTTGCATGAGCAAAAAATATTATGAATGTTAGACATTTAAAAAGTCGGATCCAAATTTTTATGATCTCCTTGTGTTGTTTTTCCAATCCCGTTCCATGATCTCAATGAAAGTAAGCACACCGATTCGTACTCGATCTTTTGAGTTTCGTGATTTGTGGTTGGCAGCAACTGCCATGCAAATCGAGCGAGTATTTAAACTCGGCTCATGTTAGTTTTTCGAAAAGGAAGGAGAAACAGAAATATAAGTATGTGAGTGGTTTAAATCTTAGAGGGAGAGAAAGGCTGGTTGGCAATGCAACTGCAGGTTGCATCACCATTTTAGATTGGAAATTCATTTTACAATATTAGAAGACGGTTCGAATCGGATGTCTCTGGTAATGTTGATTTTTGAACTTATTGTTTTTTTATCGCTCCAGTAACGAGCGCAGTGACTTTATGATTGATTATTAAAGGCCAATTTTAAGAAACTCTTTTTCGTCTTCATGCCTCCTCGACACATAAATTTCACTGCTAGCTTTGCAAAATTTAAATTAATTTACCAATAAGTGTAACAATGAATTTACGGGTTTTAATTTTTTTCTCGTTTCTCATATCCCACACTTCACATTTAGAGCAATAGCATTACGTCATTGGTTAGTTAAATAATTATAAAAAATTTGCAAACAATAGCGAAATTTCTCCATTTTTCAAAACTACGTGGAGGTGCAAACGGAAAATGTTTTACACTTAATTTTTTTCCTTTTTATATGGCTAAGCGAAAGACTTTTTTTCTAGGGATAAGGATAGGAAAAAGAAGAAAAAAAAAATTTTTCACCCCAACCTAACACACGTCTTAGGATAGATAATGTAAAAGATTAACTTTTGGTGGCCAGTAATAGAATAACTGGAACTATTCAGCAACGGAGCATCCGAATATTACGTGAAACAGAAGACCTTCCAATGTCAAAACATAACTTCCATGCGAATGTGGTTCCTTTGAAACACTTGGACTTTTTTTGCAAGATCTCGCAGATGGATTCCCGAATAATATAAGAACATGTCACCATTTTAGAGAGGACAAGCAATTGGACTAAAGCTCAACCGAATGGTCAGATCATAGCATCTCTTCACATTTGACTCTAAGTGATGTTACCATTCAAAGATGTTGGCAGGAATGAGTGAACTGTAACTATATAGACTATCAAGAAGGTGGAGATTGACCGAAAACGACGGCATAGTAATCGTCTGATAGACAATCCCAGTCCCTGATACTTCCTTAATCTTATGAGGAACTAGGACACCAATGGTCAGTGATCATCGATAGGCGACTCAGTGAACGGAAATTGAGGTCACGGAGACCTTGAGCCTACTGCTCCTCATTGTTGGTCTCTGCCCCAATAATAGGTTTTCATGATGGCAGACACGTTCGAACTGGAATCTTACAGACAGGAATAGAACTGTTTTCAGTAAGAATCTCGTTTGGCAATGAGCCCCAATGACCAGCGAAGACGAGTCTTAAGATGTCCAGTTAGGTTAAGATGTTAAGTTAGGTTCTTGACTGTCATTCACTAAACAAAACGATTACCAAGAGTTATGGTGTAGGATGTCCTTTTGATAGCCAGATCTTCCTCGTTTTCGATCGTGATATTCTTTCTGTACGTTGGTAAGTGGACGAGATTCTACGCCCCTTAAGTTTCACGAACTCTCGGCTAACACATTTCGGCAATAAAACGTCTAATAATAGCAAAAGGCATGTGTTTCTTCTGTTCATCTTTATGCTTCTCCTACACTTTTCTGGCTGCTCAAATTGCAAGATCCTCCCCTCCCAACAGTGTATGCTTGAGTTTTGAGGAGCAGGCGTCTCCTACCGTCTTTTTTTGGATCGCGCCTATCAAACTCGCCAGTTGAAATGTGTCTTACAAGCAATTTTGTAGGATGATACTCACCAACTCTACGGGTCAATGTCCAACCGGAAAACAGCTTGAATCAGGTTCACGGAGGGGCAACGCATTTTTGATTACTTACTTATTTATTTTGCTCTTGTAGTGGTATCTCCTGTTGGCTTGATTGATTGATTGATTGAATATTAACGTCGCACTGTTCAGCTACCCGAGGGCTTTTGGCGACGGACCACGTAATTTTGAACCATGGTCAAGTGACGTCGACGACACCTGAGCTGGCACCCCCCTCTCCTAACTACCATCTCCTGAATGGCATGTCAGATTTTATGTAATATACCGTGTGTATCTGTCTATAAATCTACTTACACGCACATATATATATATATATATATATATATATATATATATATATACACACCATTATTTCAACATACACTGCCCTCCAAAAGCTAAGGTATAACCTGTTTAATGTGAAAATGAATGAACATAGAAACAAGAAATTTGGTGGAATGTACACTAAACATTTTGTTATTGAATGCGACTCATAGATTTGCTTAACACTAACATACTTTACAACAACAAAAAAACATTTCTGAAAGAAAAATTCATTATTGGAGGAAGCAAAATATCACAGACTTATGAGGAAAGATATCTTGCAAATATTACAGAAATGTGCTATAATAATAAATCTCTCAGTCCTCTCCTAACTGCAATTCATTGGTGACATAGACATTTCTATGCTACCAATTAAGTTGTTGGGTACCGAAATGGAAAGCTAGGATCAAATATGGAGTATCCCTTGATCTAGCTCATATAAGGACCTTGGAGTCGTATCTAAAGCATCGACGTGTTTACCAAGGTAGCCCCAAATATGCTCTATCCGATTCTGGTCTGGAGATTGAGCTGGTCATTCCATTCATTCCAAACTATGATCCTGAAGATAATCCTCAACAAGCACAGCTCGGTAATTTTGCGCATTTTTATCCATCAGAATGAATTCATTACCTGTAGCAGTGATGTATGGGAATATACCGATCAATGATCTCACCTCGATATCTCACTTCCAGTCAGAATTCCACGATAGATCACATTCAGGTCAGTGTAACCACCTAGAGAGATCTCTGCCTAAACCATAATTTCACCCCCACTGTAATTGTTTCTTTCAACATTGTTGGATTTGTTGTATCTGGTGCGTTGTTCCGTCTAGTTTAGCAGATACCTTGAACCCCTCTTCAGTGTAAACCTGGACTCCTCTGTGAAAAGTACAGATATCCATCGCTGTCTGGCCCATGAAACGTGTTCTTATGTCCAATATAAAAGGGCATATCTCTGTCGATGCCTTTTGGAAACACACATAACAGGTCGTTTTGCATTCCATCATTGTAGTGAAGATACTTGTACCTATACGACAAAAGGATCTGTAACGAGCTGAGGCATCGTATTACTTCTCATTCAGTCTGAAAGAGCTCTATAAGACAGTCTCCGTAGGTGTTGTAACTTGTGATGAGCCTAGAACACATGTGTTTTAGATACAAAGTCTTTAAATTTCAGTTGATCCCACAGTCATTGGATCACACAAGGAATCAGTTTTAGACGCTTTAGTAGCATCAGATTGTGATGAACCCTATTCCAATGCCTGCCACCGAAATGAATTGAATAAATAATTCCTCCAAGATATTTCTATATTCTCCTGGATATTGTCAATGAAATTAAGAACTATTGTTGATTAATAATCTACAACATAACGTACACACCAAGCTACCGAAGTTTTATTTTGTACATTTTCTTTAATTTCTACTTAAATGTTAGTTTCATTGAAATAAAAGTTATGATATCTTTTCTTTTTCATATAAGTTTTCTCAAAGTACATGATTATCATTCATATGAACAATGAAATTTATTGTTGCTGTCCTTTTTTCAATCGTGAACTTCTAAAAAGGCGTTGTACTTTAACTTATGGAGGCCAGCAGTAGCGCGCACAGGAATTTTTCAAGCGGGGGGATCCAGGGTCAAAAGTCCACCTTTCTTGTATCACGCTCCTTTTGATTTTGTTGATTTTCGGGAACAAAAAACAGCAAAAAACTAATTATTGAATAAATAATTAGCATTAACAAAATTAACCATAAATAACAAATATTTAATTAAATTTTAAGTACTATTTACTTAGAATTACAATCAATTGGGAAAAATCAAAGGCTTTGGGGGTGTCTGGATCCCCAGCCCCTCCCCCTTGTGTGCACCACTGGAGGCCAGTATATATATAGGCACAAATGCAGCATCTAGCAAACTGTATAAAAATGCTGCTTGTATTCAACCTTTTGTATCATATAGGTTAAAGTTTGACTATTATTTTACTTTTCTTTTTTTATTTATTTATATATAATTGTATCTATCTATCTATTTATATATCTATATATATCAATTGAGTACTCAAAGTATATTTTTGTTACCTGTTAATGCATGCGATCTCGAAGAACCTTTACCTGCTTCAGATACATTCTCTGAAAGAAAAGTTTTTATTTATAACATTAAATAAATGTGAAGCAGCAAAAATAGCATTATAGTTCCCTTCGTGATAAACTATCTAATTACATTTATGAAGTTAGGTAAGAGTTTTTAACAAAGAATGTTTAAAAAAAAACAGAATTTTTTTATAATATAAAATTATATTAAAAATTATATAAAATTTATTACGTAAAATAACTTAAAGTAAAGGAAATATTGTTTGTGGTTATCACGTCAAATAAAATATTGTTTTAAAACAATTCAATTGTGCTTTTTAAAAATTAGTGTTAGATTTAATATGAGAAAAAAAAGAAAAAAAATGAAATTTTAACAAAGAAAAAGAAATATTTCAATTTACTTACTTTGAACATTTGCAAAAAGACTTAAAACATCTGTGTTTTGTTCCTGCAAAAAAAATCTGTAATAATTTGGAGGAATATATTTAATTTGAAATTTTTAAAACAGAATTATCCACCAATAAAATTGACCAAAGAATCGCAAAATTTTAAGGAAAATAATGCATTTATATATTTAAGTTTTTATTCTAATAAGTATTATATACACACTGATCCCCATATTTATAGGTCTACCCAAATTTCTCATGAAAATTGGTGAGGTACCTTTTGTTGCATGCGTTGAGTATTTGTGTCGATTTTAAACAGCTGTAAAGGTGAAAACAACACAAAATTTACAACAATAGAGCAATTTTTATTGATATATAAGTAAAAAAGGAGGAAAACTGTTGTGTTGCTTTGCGCATATAAATGTAGGTCCTCTAAAATTAATGATTTATTGCACCGCCATTCTTACGAATGAGCCCGTAACTATTTATTATACTCTTACGAAGACTTTTGAGCGTAGATTTATCTAAATTGTTCCATTCATGTACAAATAGTCATCTACAGTTCAGTAACAAAGGAGTACTTCAAGTTATTTGCATATATTTGACCAACTAGGAATCCCGAAAAATTTTCCGAAGAGTTACGTCTAGGGAACAGGTTGGCCATTCCAACAAATCTACTTTGTTAGCAACTAAATACTGTCGCTGCAATTAATAGCAGCTTTGTCATGTTGAAACGTAGCCTACTTCCGAAGAAACATTTGTAATTAATGTAAAACTTATGTTTCAGCACCTCTTGGTATGCTAAACTATTCATTTTAGACGAGATAAAAACCAGAAGGAGAGTTCCATAGGCAGTGTTATCTCTCCAGACCATGCAGCCTCCCTCTCAAAATCTTGCAGCGATGCCTCCTTCTGCAAGTAGCAATTAACAAAAGGACAGGGGAAAAAAGCCCTTAACGACTGGCCCGAAAAGGGATTCCTTTCGTCTTAGTTATCTAAGGCAGGGGTGTCCAACACGCGGCCCGCCAGTACGCAAGATGTGGCCCACCGGCTCTTTTTTAAAAAAAATTAAATATCAGATTTTTAAAGTTCTTTAATTTTCAAATTTATTGATATATATAAATCTGCAATGTATTTGCCTGTTAACTCTTCTTGTTTTAAAATAAATCTTTTTTGATAATAGAAATGTCCTTTAGATTAAAATAGATTTATATTTTACTAAACAGTTACAGTTGACTTTACTATAATAAATTACTTTTTTAATAAATTCCGAATTGCATTTTATGCTTATCCTTTACTATGGATGGTACATGATTCTTTGTATGTGCGACTTTCACTTCTTCTCCTTTTCTGTTTGGAGTGCCCAAAAAGCAAGAGGCAGTCAGAGAGGTTTTTGAAAGTTTAAAAAAAATATTTAGGATGGTTAAGATAAAGGGCAATGTATACTTAATCGTTTGCGAATGACAACACAATCAAATTTCAACAATGAGTAACGAAAGATCAATTCAAAAGGAACATCGTAATTTTCAAGAAAATGGCAACTGTAATATTTTAAACATTATTTGATCATTGAATTATTGTATTATATAAACATTATTATATTATCTATGCTGTATACAGGAAAAATAATGAAAACAATAATAATAATTCATTTTGTTTTAAATTTTCACTCCAATAAATGTTTTTTTTTTTGTTTCCAAATCTGATATGAAGGTACATATTTTTATGTGCGGCCCGCGAGACTATAATGTTTTTCCGAAGTGGCCCTCAAGATCATTTGGGTTGGCCACCCCTGATCTAAGACGCGCACTGCTTACCCGAAGGTGGCCAGTTCAAATACACTGCACCAAACGCGCACTGCTTACCCGAAGGTGGCCAGTTCAAATACACTGCACCAAAGCCGCACTCAATATATATATATATATATATCTGTGTCTCTCTATAATATATATATATATATATATCACACATATATATATATATATATATATATATATATATATATATATATATATATATATATATATATATATATATATATATATATATATATATATATATATATATATATATATATATATATATATATATATATATATATATATATATATATATATATATATACTCTCTCTATCTCTCTCTCTCTCTCACACACACACACACACACACACACACACCATGGGTCTTCCTCCCTGTAGCGGTATTTTCTTAAGCCAGCAAAAGCCTCCGGAACAGGAGTGATCACTGCGGTATGTTACGCTCTTACGGATCGAAAGGTACCAAGATCGGAAATAGTTTGATATGCGGGGAAATGGCGCCATGCAGCGCTTATTTTTGCTAGAATAGAATCCAGTATGGCAGCCTAGCGGTATAATTTAATGATACACAATAATTTTAAAGAATTGTTTTGAAATACATTGAAATGTATTTTAAATGAAGTATATAGGAAGAGATTGAGAATAACCTAGATCAATCAATAAATAATGAATATCAATATAATATAATAAAAAGTAACATGTACTAATAGTAGTATTATAAGCAGCATATAATAATCTTATAATATAATTTTATCGTAATTATATATAATATTCATCTAGTATGATTTAATAACAATTATTATATATAATAATCATATAGTATGATTTAATAACAATTATCACATATAATAATTATATAATATAATTTAATAGTAATTATAAAAAAGAATAAGCATCGCATTGTAAAAAAAATACAAATAATGCATAAGAATACTCGTATTACATAATTATAAATAACATCGTAATAATTATAAATAAATAACACAAGAATAGCTATAAATAAATAACAAAAATAGTTATAAATAAATAACATAATATGTAATAATATTTTTAAATAAATATTAAAAGAAACAATTATTAATAACGATTATTACATATAGTAATAATTGCATTTTTATATTAGATTATTAATAAAATAATTACATAATATATGTTAAAATTAATAATGAGTATCAATTACAAAGTACTGAAAGCTTGCAATATGAAACTTGCACTGCAAGTTTCTTCAACGAATTTTATCGAACAAAGAACGTAAATGTAAAATAAACCAAAAATAAACGATTTATAGCGATAATTAAAAGTACAAATTCCTTTAAAAATAAAATATTCTAGTTTTCACTCATATTAGAACTATCCATATTCGAAAATAGCATAAAATAAAACAGAAGACGGAAACAATAGAACAATTACACTGAAACTGGTTAAATTTTTTAAGGAAATCGAATTAAAATCGTCTGAAATTAATAGGGCTACCGCGGGAAAAAATCAATAAAAGTTATTCCTAATATACTTTATCCCCATCGCAACCACATCAACAGACAATAAAAATATCAAGGTAATCATATTGTAATGTGTTATCGCCCATCTTGGCGAACATAAACAACAACTTAGCGCCATTACCCGGGATATCAAACTAGCACCCCGAGATCTATCCTCATTTGTAACCCTGGCTGAATTTATTAAAAAAAATAAATCTTCCGATCTAGTCTGTTCACGCCATTACCCGCAAACGATTTATCAGACTCACTTGACGCAACACCACCAATTAACAGCAACAATACACATACGCTCGCCGTAACAACTATATCGTTCATTTGCTTATCCACCGACTCACTGGTGTTGGAGTACTGTAGCGGTATCTTCTTAAACCAGCAACAGTGTCCGGACAGGGTGGATCACTTTTGTCTAGTGGTTAAGTTACT